>VWZO01002743.1:3581678-3616208 GCA_013396975.1 Bucco capensis | reverse complement strand
GGTTGAGCCCACCCGTCGCCATGGCGGGAGCTGGCGCCGCCACCACCCACTGCAGCCCCCTCAGCTGCCGGCGGCTCGGCCTAGCCCCACCCCACCGGCACAGAAGCGCCGTCAGGCCCCCTTCAGGCTGCGAGCTCTTTGTCTTGTCTGAGGTGGTTTCGCACACCCGGGGCAATCCCTGGTCAACACAAACCGCACTAAAGATACGGGGTGGGTAGGGAGGAGAGAGAGCTCCTGTGGCTGCAGTGTGCGGCAACAGCTTGAGCAACACAAAACCAGCATTTTTGGGTTTCTTGCTATTTATCACTACTGTTCTCTGGCTGAACCTCACATAAGTAAAAGTTCACAGATGCTTTGAAATGCAAGGTCACCTTTAAAGACTGCTTAGTAGTGGCTCCTCTACACAATGCAAATGGCATGTTGTCACCGAAAAAACAAGATTCCCTCATCTAGACAAGTTTTATGCAGCTATAATACATGACATTTATTAGAAAAATGGAGAAAGAGCATTTTTGGGGCATGATGAAAAGTCTAGCTTGGTCTCCAAGAAGGAATCAAAGGAAAAGAATTCAATTTTATAATGCGTATAATCCTTTTGGATAAGAAGTGACAACACACAATCTCCCCCTGCTCCCAAGTCTCAAGTTCATAGCAGCACCACTTGTCAAAGCATTATTATTGGGGCAGAAAGGCACTCTGCTCAATTACAGTACCCTGGAGCCCAGTTTTCTCTTACACTCTGAGATACAATCCTGGTCCTGTCAAAGTCACTACCAGATTCCTTTTTGGTGATGGAAGGCCTTCATTAGTTTCCTGCTTAGTCTTGGTCCAAAGGTTAATTACTTTGGAAAGTCGGGAGGAAAATTGCTTGGCATTTGCAAGTTATCTTAAGCTGCAAACACTGTTTCAGCTAGATCAGTTATTGTCATCTCTCTCTCCCTCTGTTGTTTTTTTTTTCTCCTTTTTTTCTTATCTAGGCAAAACCTCTTTTTTCCCCTGATCTTCTCCAAAGCCCCTATTTTCCCAGTATCCATTTGAGCTGTTTCCAGTGTACTTGCTGAGGCCTTGGGAGTGCTGATTCATGTCAGACTCACTTCACCACTCTTTTCACATGTATCCACATGTAATAGTTGGTTTGCAGATGTGCACTGTCAATACCTCTTCATTCAGATGTCTGATGTACCCCCTCAACCTTCTCATCTTGTTGCCTACTCTAGCTCATCACTGCCCTGCTCATGTCATCACAGCTCATGCCTACAACTTCCAGCAAGGTGCACCCAGATCCCTCCATACTGCTCCTCCAGTTTGTTGAGATCAAATTCCGATCATCACCTGTGAAGTGCTTGTAATCCTTCTTAGCTGGTATTTTTGGGCCATGCATGTATCTACAGAGGTGAAAACACACCATCTGCTTGTACAGGGTGTGCTGCCACTCCTGCAGCTAGTCACTGTATGGCCAGAGGTCACTGAGAGACAACTGTGTTGATAGTACAGTTCCTTCCTCATGGAGCTCTTCTTACTGTGGGATCTTCCTAGTCCCTGTTGTGCTTGGTTCAGTGGAAGAGATAAGCAATGCATCCTGCGGTTTCTTCAGGCGTAGAAGAGGAAGGCTGAAACTAACACTAAACTTCAGCTCTGAAACATGTTGAAATAGCAGCAAATCTTTTAAAGTCACCTTTCAGAGGAGGGAGTGCACGTTGGCTTGATGTGCCTCAAAGGACCTGAGACAGGAGATCCAAACCCTTGTGAAAGAACAGCCTTTACCTCAGAGACAGGCTTGAGCCATGCATAAACCAGCTCAAGACAGAGACCAGGCTGCCTGGCTTTCCAGGGGAGAACACACTGCTCCGTGTTTTCCCAGAGGCATATTTCAGGTAAATAAGCATGAAAGAGTACAAACAGTATTTGGCTTTAGCAGCTGGTCAGTGTTAACCTGTTGTTGCTCTGTGGAGGGCAGAACGGCTGCACTGAGAGCTCGCTTGTCGAGTGCTCATGGTGAGTGACAGGCAGGCATAGAGTAAAACCCAGAAGGAAGGAAACCACAGGCTGCTGCTCCCAGAAAGGAGACAGCCCATGGTAGAGATGGAATCCTCTCATTAGAGGAACAGTTCATTACAAGAACTGTGAGACCCAAGCTCTTCCCTGGATATGCAATAAGCTTCACCTTCAAATGAAGCCTCTCTGCAGACAGCTGAGGTGTGCAAGGACAGTTTGTTCCTGTCTTTTTGGAACTGCTTTCCTTATGGAAAGAAAGCTTCAATCTTCAAAATGCTTCTCTAGCATTTTTACTTAGCATCAACGATAGACAGAAGCAGCAGAAGGACCTCATTGTCAAAGATGGCCTGCTGCCGAAGAAGGAGGGTGGGTCTGCTCCCCCTGCAAGCAGCAACGCTAAAATAACTCGTTCCCAGCAGATGGCACAAGTGCTTGAACTGCTTCAGTTGCTTCTCTCAACAGCAAGGAACCAGCCCTCAGGCATCCAGCTCCTTGCACAAGAAAAGCCAACCTGAGATTTGTAGCAAAATATTGTATTTAAATCGATACACTTTCATTTAGAAATAGAAAAAATGAGCAACTTACTAGGCTTTGGGGTTTTTCCGGTCATTTTTGTTGAAAGCAATGTCTCAGATGATGTGGATACCAGAAGCAAACAGTTGATGGCACTGCACGATCACTGTCCCTGCAATTGATGTCTCCCTAGCTACTCAGCAGTCTTTCTCCGAATGAAGAGGGATGGTGCTGGATTCTCATGCTCTAGGAAAAACATTCACAAAATGTAATCATTACCTACCGAGTATATTTTCTTAATTGTCCTCTTTCTCATTTTCTCTCTCTTCTGCTGTAGGGATGAGGGTCTACAGCCTGGATGTTGCAGTTGTTGCGGAGCAGGATCTCACAGATCACTACATAATGTATTAGGTGATGGGTCCCACATGGGGTTAGCGTGGTGGGTTATGAAAGCTGCCAGGCTGCTCTGCTGGGGCTGGAGCTGATGGTCTGAATGTCCCACATCAGCCTGGGCAGTACAAATGTCATCATTTGTCAGCACTGGTTGTGGTGCTGCTTTGAACTGTACATGGTGAAGATAAGAAGGAGGCTTGTAGGGAAGCAAGATGGAACACAAAAAAGGAAAGCGAACAGTATGTTTTTAATGAATATTTCTGCAACAGGAAACAAAAAATCCCCAAGGGAAGAGTGTCTATGTTTCATGTCTGTCATTTATTTTCTCTGTACATAAGCTGCTTGTGACATTACAGACAACTGTGAAGAAGTTAAAACTAGAATTAGGCTAGTTAGAATTAAATTTACAAACAAACTAGGATCAGGGATAAACATCTTGCATAGGATAGAATTAATATTAGCTTTATTATTAACCTTAATTAAAGCACATTTAAAGGAAAGAGCAGCAGGTATTCCTCCTAATCTCTGCCAGCTAAATATTAGGCTAAGTAATACTTTGTTTGGGCATCTTTCATTTCTTCCTTCTGTCCAAGGGATGAAAATGGCTTAGTACAGCTCTTCTATTAAATGCAATTTGGACTGAAGTCAAATGGCTATTTTAATTTGATTGCAAAGCAACAAAACACCATCTAAGAAGTAACTGTGGGATCATGAAAATATGAATGACCTAAATAGTATAAATTAGTGTGATGGGAAATATGGGTAGAACAAATGTCTTGGATGGGATAGGAATTCAGCTCCAGGAATGCAGTTTTGGCAGTAGTGTCCCAAACAGAGACTGCTTTTTCTGGGCAAATGCACTGAATATCATGAATTAAAATAAGCTAATTTATGTTCAGCTTATAAATACTGGCAGTGCAAAAACCAGGGAGAAATGGAAGAGAATATAATGCTGTAAATTTTTTAGCCATTGAGACCTGTAAAGTTGTCATGTACATCTGATGCCAGGTAATGCCTAAAACCAATGTAAGCCAAGGAGCACATAGCAAGTCCTTCAAAGCTGCCAATTCAATGAGCTTCAGGAAATCCAGTTTGACAGCAACATGTTAAGAGAGGTTTGAAGAGGTACCTTCCCAAACCCTGATCTTTATTTATTAGCTGTTTCTGACAAGCCCTAAAGAAAGGCAAATATCTTGATATTTTGAGACTGCATTGCAAACATTCATTTTATAGGAAACTCTGATCTTTAGGAAATACCAGCACTGTTCCATTTCCTGATTTCTCATTCTTTTTCTCTCTTGGTATTTAATAGCAGCCTGCTGTGGAGATCTTCCAAGCCAGCATCAATTCCAAGGTTTGGCTGCCTGGGGCTTGCAGAGCTCCAGCTCTCTCACAACCAGCTCTCTTCCAGGTGCTTTGGAAGTGTGATTTCTCCTGGAAAAGTAGCTGTAGAAGAAATACACCTCCATGTTGTAATCAGTTAGGTCTGTTAAGGTTTTGGTAACATTTCACTCCTTAGCAGGTGCAGGTCAGCTGGGCTTCTCCATGGAGAGATGCAGCCAAAGGAGAAACCTCCATTTGGCAGGATCATGGATCCTTTTGGGGTTTAGTGAGATCAACCTAGACAAGTCTGGGCCACTAATGGCAAATATGGGAGAAACCTCTTCTTAATATGTGGAGTGGTAGAACTCCTTCTTTGATATAAAGCACAAGGGGAGCTTGGCATGATTCTTTCTCTGGGGAAAGGCAACTTCTCTCACTGCAAGATGTATTTGTTTCAGGTCATACTTCAAAGCCCAGCCTGGGTTTTTGGTGTTTGCTTTGCTCCATTTAAGTAGGAACTAGTTGAAGGCCTAGAAATCTGAAGCTTAAAGAACTACACAAGTTGCCTAGAGCTCTGAAGTCTTTCTTTATCATTGGAATAAATGCATGAAATATTTAGCCTCTATCCTGTGCAAACTCTAACTTTCAAAAAAAAAAAGAATTCAGAGAACAGAGTGGACTTTTATCTGCTTCCAAACAGGACAAATCCCTCCTTCCATTTCTGCCCCAAATCTCAAATTCCAGTGTGTGATGAATCACTTGCAGGAGAGGAGATGAGCATTCCTTCACCTCCCTGCACAAGTGACTCAAACTTCACTTGTCTTGTGGAAGTCAGGGCAAGAGCGCTGAAGTAGCACATTTCCAGCTGGATTTCTGTTCTTTATTCTGGTTCAAGGTGTCTTTTTCTTAATAAACACCTACCACTAGACCATTAACAGTTTAAACAGTCCACAGCTTCCAAGGAAATGCTTACTAGCAGAGCTGGACAAGAATTCAGAGGATGGCATAGGCCTGATAAAAGGATTAATAAATCACAGCACCAAAAAGCTGTCAGTTCAGTTTTGCCTGACACTGGCACTTAGGATTATTTTGTATATTCAGTGTTCTTAATAGCTTTTTCTCCCCAGAAATTGTGTGCAGCCCTGGGACAAGCTTTCTAGAGCTTTCTCAAACAAACTGAATTAGATTTCTTCCTAATTCATATTTAAACTCTGGTCCTTACAGCAGACTCTTGTGTTTGAGGTGCACTGATGGGACTGATAAACACAGAGGGTATGAGATGACACTTTCTCTCACTTCAATCATGGCAAAAGGAAAATATTTTTGCAGATTAAAACTGTGAACAATTCCAACCTAGCTCTGCTATTCCACTTTTCTTGGAATTGTTCCATCTGTTTCTCTGAAAACGAAAGTCTGTTTTTACTCCTGCCACCTGCTATTTCCATATGAAAAAGCTGTTTTGTTGTGATGAAGGTACTACTTCTCCCAAGGGCAAACTAAGGACATTTCATCACACAAATTTCAGTAATCAAATTCAATGTTACTAGACTTCATCTCCTTTTTCACAAAGCTGTAAAGCCTTTTGGGGATGTCTCAAGTTCTGCCTGTGGGTATTTACAAAACAACATGCCTTGTCCATACCAAACTATAAGACAGTCTGATCTGGCAAAACAAAAATGAGAATCTAAACCCAAGATTCTCTTTACCTGTGAAGCTTATCTAGTGACAAGCATTTGGAAACCAGGGTATGATCTCAAAGCACAGACCTTATTTTTATTGTAGGCACAAGTGAAGAACACCAACCAAAAAATTTCTTCATGGTAACCTCTTGCTGCAAGCACCACTGGCCAGTTAAGGTGGTCTGAAGTTTATCTGCTGAGCAAGTCAGCTTTTTGCAGATTCATTTGCTTTTAAAGAAAAACATTTAACTTCCCTTTGACTCCAGGTGAAACTCTCCAAATTAGTCACCTTTGACATCCAGCTTTTAATGAGCTGCTTAACATCATGAGCACTCTTCACCCAACAGTCTGGGCTAGTTCCACTTTACAGGAAGAGAACAAGAGAATCACTGGGCTTATCGTGAGCCACCTGACTTTCCTCAGCAGGATTCTTAGGCCAGAATCAGGGAAAATTGATCCTCTTAGAGTGTGTATAGATGAAATGTAACCCCTCAGAGAGTGTACTCTGGAGAACACAGGACACGCAGGAGTTTCATACGCTGTCAGCATGACATTGTGGGCCTGGATGCACTGCAGGATACCCAGCTGGTTGCCCGATGGCTTTGGCATAGTTATGAGCAGGTGGGTCTGCTGTGGGTCATCTGCTGGGCTTTCAGCTATGCCTCAGGTCACCTTTTCAGAACATTTCAAACCTGAAATCAGAAAAGATTGTCACAGTTAGGTAGCCCTTTTCTGCACTGTATCATTTCTCCTGATAAGGTGTCATTCTCCTTGGCTGAGATATACTCTTGATCCAAGGTTAATACCAGGGATGGAAAGGAATCGGCTGCACTGAAGGCTGAAGAGAAGACATAACTGAATTTGTGCTTGAATTCCAAGAAAGCCACCATCTCCAGCTCTCTTTCTAGGATGCTACAGCTGGTCTCAGACTATCCAAATTCAGTAAAACACACAAGGAGTGTTGCTTCTTTTTTGACCCCTTTAGGTTCTAGCCTGAGGTGACTCCTGCAGGAAAAAGGATTGGGGCCCATTACAGTCTGAGGCTTTCTTTAACGTCTCAACAGAGACTTGCCTAGTCACATACAAAATCTGCCTGGTTCCTCAAAACATCTTTATTTCAGACCTGATTCATTTATTGAATACTTGCAGATCAGCCAAAGGCCAGGACAGTACACAGGGATGAGTTAATGTGTTTACCCTTGGACTGCCAAAACATTATCTAATTCTCTATGTTAATGCCAGCTGCCTTGGAACACAAAAAGCCCTTAATAAAGAAGCCAGTGTGGTAAAAAGCTGATGAAAAGAAAATAGCCGAAGATGGCTTCCAAGCTGGGTGAGTTTGAGATGCAAAAGGATAACAAAATCATCATCAATGCATACCTAAACATTTTACAAACATAAATATATCCAGGCATGAAGTCATCCATCTCAGTTCCTGGGGATACAGCTACACAGTGTGCCTTTTTGTTTTAAATCCATATCCATTTTCTGCCAGATTTCTTGCAGGAAGCATTGCAGAACTGCCTGAGGCCTGGAGCTGCAAGTGCTACAGCCACTAGATGTCCTGGAGCTGTGCTCAAACCTGGGACCCATCAGCTGAGACAGAGAGGCAAACTCAGCAGTGCAGCAGAGAGAATAGCTTTTAGCAGACTCACCTGACTGGAAGAGATCAGCTTTTGAGCCCTTCTTTAGGCCATGTGGTATCATAGCTATGAGTATAAGGAAGCAAGAAACCTGGACAGATGGATGTGAAGAGCTTCTACATCCCAAAGCTGGTCTTGCTTCATTTAAGTATTACCTTAAATCAGGGTACAGCTACTACCACACCAGGAAAGCCAATATTTCAGCATTAAGCTCCTCAGAAGAACAATATGGAAAAGCAGAAGACAGGCTTGCTCTTACACAACCACATGAACTGCATGTGTTGGCTCACATAAAGGTGCAATTTCAAGTTGCTTTTCTTTTCCTGTTCCTCATTTGTGGTTTAGGGGCTTTGCTCAGCAAGCTGCAGTGATACAAGTTGCTATACACACATGCACTGTTCTGTGCCCACTGCTTCTCCCTTCACGTAACTGCTTTGCCATCATCTTCAGAAGGGTTTGTGATGCTGCATGCAACCTAGGAGAAAGCTGGGAACAGTTCACTAAAAGAAACAGCAAATAGCTCCAACATGGTTCCTGGTCCTTCCACACAACCGTGTTTTAGGAACAAACACCTTTCTAATGTGCCAATACCCGCAGGGCCTCCCTCAGCCCATGTTTAACCTCCTCACCATCTCCCATTCTTGGCTAGCTTTTCTCCTCTGTAGTATCTGAGGCTAACCTATAACAATTGCTTTGTCACATGATGACCCCTCCCCAGCAAAGAAGGGCACTTGGGAAAAGGAGAGACCTATGGAAAACAGCAAAACTGATATCAGTGCCAATATATAGAGTATATAAAGTTATACTTAGCCCAATGGATGTACAGTAGTCACAACAAACCAAAGAAAGCAGTCCTTATGAGCAGAATGGTAAGAAAACTCCTCCAACAACAGAGCAGGAGAAGAAGCAGAAACAGCCCTTATTCTCAGTAAACTTCCCCCTTTATAAGGAGTGTGTTGTTTATAGTATGGGGTACACCTTTAGCTAGCTCAGGTCAGCTGCCCTGGCTGACTCCAAACTGCTAAGGAGCTGCAGCTAGCCTAAGATTCTATCCCAGCAGAGCCAGGGCAGCTCCTGTACGTCTCCATCTTTTCCTGGCCATGGGCTGAGCCATTGCACAATACATCTGACACAACCCAAGTGATGTGGCTTTGCTAGACATGTACAGTGTGTCAGTGCTGAGCGAGCACAGCAGGTCCTGTTTTCCTGGGGGCTGCACACATACCCTGGGACTTCTCTATACATACCCCTAACACACGGTTGGGATTTTTGGGTGCTCAGAAACCCTGAAAAAAGCCTCAACAGCCCCCTTCTCTGCTTCCTGCTCTAAGCACTCTCCTACATATTAACATTGATTTGTTCTGATTATTAGGGAAAGCAAGAAGGCTGTGCTCCTGTGACATACCTGAATCTGCCCCTTTCCTGGATCTTTTGGACTCACTTGCCACTCAGTTGCTATTTCTTCTCTGCCAGAGAAGTAATTCAATAACACATAGCAGGCACCAGCCAGCATGTCCAATAAGGGAACAGAAGCAATTTAATGTGATTCATGATCAGCCACAACTAAGCAACAAAGCTAATTTTCTGGCATTCATTCCCAGGAGTAAGGACTCAAGAAAAAAAAAATATTCTTGATCAGATTCAAAGAAAGTACAGGAGTCTGCAACCTATTCACAGGCAGAAAGGAAGGCAAATGGAGCCAGGACATCATTTTGCATAAGTGACCCACTGCACTGCTGGATGAAGAGGGAGAAACGGTCAAGTCGTAGCACAATGGTGCTGCCTCTTGCCTCCACCAAACCATTCCTGCCAGAGGGTATATGCATTTCAACAGACAAAGCTGAATGGGATGGTATAAGGTTCTTGAAGTACTCTCATCTCTCACTTCCTTCCCCTTGTATATGTCGGCTACTCAGCAGGGTGAGAGAGAAATGGCTGTCTAACAGGGGTGTGGAGCATGCTGCACCGGGGCAGCTGCTCTCTGTTCTGCTGCTGAATGGGTGCTGCCATTTGTGCTCAGCAGGTCCTGAGGGTGAATGAGAGAGGACTAATGAGGACACCAGGCAGAAACCATCTATTAATGTTTCCCATGATAGGAAAATCCGTCGTGTCCTTCTCCTGTTCCTTCTACCTTACTTACAGCTCAATGACACCGGGTAACCTTTTTTAGCATAGTCATTTTATCAAGCCTGTGAGATAAATCACTGTCCAGTATGGGAAATGAGCTCAGCAACATTTATAACAGTGTGAGATCTCATGAAATCTTAATTTAATGACCTTTGAGTAAGAATAGAGGCGAATCTACACCACTGTGAGGGGACCATACCCTGTCTTGCCTGGGAAATGGACCCTGTTACTTGCATCTCTGGTTGTTCTGAGCCTATACTGCAACTGGGCCCAGGCCTTAAATGGTCCTCTCCTTTAGTCTAATAGAAATGAACAGAGAGGTCATTTTTGCAGCCAAAGCTGCAGAAGAGGGATAAAGCCTTTTTCCTGGGGTGCAGGCAGTGCTGGTGAAAGAGCCATCAGTAGACAAGACTGAAAGGCACAGGCTTTCAGCTGGATGTTGTAATGTCATCTAAAAGCAGGCACTGAAAGGATCCAGGCAGGCTGCAGTCCGGCTCTTCTGCAGCTTGTCTGTGACCATAGGAGCCACAAACCAGGACCTGTTGCAGCATTAGCAAACCTCACTCATCTGACAAAGCTCTCATTTTGCACCTCGGTCCTGAGGAAGACCCATGGTAGGCAGGAAGGCAGCCAAGCCTCCATCTATGCATGATGGGTCAGGCCCCTAAAAGTGCCTAGGAACTTCCTGGGGACATGTATAATGCTGTGGTTAATGGTATTAACATAGACAATCATTGTAATTGATCAGGACAGTGTCCTGGGAACTGCACCCCAAAGCCCTGCAATGAAAAGTTTATGCTGCAGCTGCACAGCTCTAAAAACTAGAAGGCAGGAAAACAAAGCACAGTGTCTGTTCTTGAGCAGGTGAGCTCAGACTGCCCAGGCTCTTAGACTCCTCTAGTCTTCAGAAGACTAGTGTTACTCTCCTTTGTAATATCTTTTTTCTATGCTTTTTTATATGCCCACCTCCTTATCTGGCCATACCTCTGTGGTCTTCTCTGCATGTATATTTAAATAATGGAAGAAATTAGAAGAAATGCCAAAGAAGCTGTGATGCCACCATTCCCATGATCATCATTATTTGTCACATCTACCACCAGTTATGGCTTGCTTGTGCTGGGTTTTATCCAAAACCATGGGAAAAAGATAATCCTTGCCAGAAGGAATACACAGTGCAGTTCAGAGTGAGATGCAGCAGATGGGGGTGGTCCAGACTGGCAGGGGCCCATTGCTCCCTGTTCAGTTGTGTGGCTTTTGCTGTGGTGGCAGATTCCTCAGTGCTGGGCAGAAGGCAGCGGCACCGACCAACGAGCTCTTGCCTGCGAGGAAGCAGAGATAAAGTGTTTGATGCTGTCCCTGCCCAGTGACAGGGAGACGAGCGTTCCTCAGAAGTGGAGAGCTGGCTTTGCCAGAAAGCTGAACTCCTGGGTGGTGGGACGTGGCTGTCAGGAAGCTTTGCCAATTGTCTCAGAGAGCTTGTGACGTGGCACTGCCTCGCCATCGCACGCACACCATCTGCTGCAGCCATCCCCGAGCAGAGCTGCAACGCGGAGCTGCTCTGCAAAGCAAGGCTGCAAATTAGCTCCCGGAGAAGGAGGCCAGTGAGGAGTGTCCCCCCCACGCAGGGGAACCGAGTGCAGTCTGTAAAAGTGGCAGGCCAACTGCACAGCAGCCTGCGAGTTCTGGGCCCTGAGCATCTCCTGTGCTTGAAGCCAAGGGCTGCTTGCTCTGCCCAGCACCCAGCATTCACACAACCACTACCTCCATATAGCAAAATGGCTTCATCTTCTGTGGCTTTCTCAGTGCCAAAGATTTGAAGAAACCTCCAAAAAGACAGGAGGCAGCCAGGACTGTGCTCTGGCTCACAGAAACATGCTTAACTCCATGCTGTGGTGGTGTGGTGGGGCATGTGCCTGTGTGGCCCCTCACACCTTGGATAGCTTGAGCGGGTTTGGAGCATGACCCTCTTGCCAGCAAAGGCTCTGTCAAACTGCTGATTCCTCTGCTGACCTTGCACATCTTCTGCAGCCCAGACACTACTGGCTGCCCCATGAGAAGCTGCAGGACTGAGTTCATTTTCTATCCACAACATGATCAGGAAACACACACTGGTCTCTCCCATGGATGCACAAGAAATCTTGGAATAAGTCTTTGTTTTCTATAGGGCCAGTCTCCCACATATGTTCTATTGCCTTCTTTACTGCCCACTAAAACTTTCCCAGAGCTAGAGGAATTTGCTCTTTTAAGAGAAAACAATTACTAATGAAAACTAAGAATGTCACAGATTTTAGTCTTTCCCATCCTCCTCCTTTCCTCTCCCAATTTTCTTGCTGTTGGAGACAGCCATCTGCTATGCCTGCCCCAGGGCTCAGCCCTTGGGATAATAATATCTCCAAGCAGTCCCAAGCACAGGGAAGCCGTGAGCCAGCAAAGTCTGCAAGCACCAGGGTGAAGAAGCCTCATGGGAACTGAGTGAGAAAACAGCAGGCCCAGCCTAATCATCCTTTTGGAGCACTCTCATCACTTGGGAAGCTGAGACCGGTGGTGGAGAGAAGCTGCTCTGGGTTATCAATGCTGCACACAGAGCAAACCAGTGCCAGGCATCTTTCTGGATTCCCAGGCTGCTTGGCACCTGTCCACCACCCAGTTCAGATTTAGAGACTTTGCATAAAAGAAAGAATGCCAACCTCATGAAATGCTTACTAGTGAATTCCTTCCCAGGAAGGAAAATGTGGCTTTATCATGCAGCTCTTGTTCTCTAGCATTTTACAGGAATCAGATGCAGCCTGACAGCACCATGACAGCTTCAGCAAAGCCCAGAGACATGCTGCAGTCAGCACAAGCTGGACAGAAGGAGCTGGCAGCTCTAAGATTGCCCCTTGCCTGACCCGCTGCAAACTGGGCCTCAAGTGAGGCTGAATGAGGCAGATAACATATTGCAATGCTTTGTGTGCACACCACAAAGCAGAAGGCATTGAGCCCCAGGACTATTCTTAGCAAGAGGCTGGAATGTCAAGTCCAGCCTGGCCAGCAAAATCGGTTCCTTCCTGCCTGAGGGCAGGGTGAGCTTAATAGGCTCTGCAGTGGTCAGGTAGCACAGGCAAAGGTGGCTTCTTGCAGTACAGGGTTGAGTTCCACCATCCAGGGCATTTTCCCTCCACCCTCAGGAAACAAGGCTGTGCTCCACTTTTTCTCCAAGAACTAACTTCTTTCTCCCTGCAGTGCTTCGAGACTTCAGCTAATGAGCCATCCCCGCTCTAGAAACTCCAAAGAAAGCAAATTCTGGCCAACTTCCTGTGAGGTTTCTTTAAAGAGAGTCCAATAAAACACAAGAATAGATCTGATCTGATAGAAAGTAGGACTTTTTCATCCCTAGAGCTTGTTCCTACTGCAGTGGAGCTGCCTGCAGCATGGTGATCCACCTGTGCCCAGAAGCATGGTGGAAACAAGCCCGGAGGATCCCCAGCTCTGGCTCAGTGGTGGCTACAGCAGAGCTCCTGGGCTACAGGCAAAGGGCTCGATGCTACTGCTCTGTTCATCATCTCCTGGTGGGTTTTAAAGTAGGGCAGACATGTGTTAACTCCATTTCTCTTACCCTCCTGCCAGGTATGTCCTGTAAGGGCTGGAGATCTTTCTGTAAACAGTAAACCTAAATAGAAGGGAAAGTTTATAGGAAACAAGAAGAGGTGCCACAGTGTGAGCCACAAAGAGCCTTTTAAAGAGAGATCTGGAATGTTGGGAGCTTTCTCAGCTGACAGTCCAGGCTGAATGGGGCCCTGTTGAGATGGGGATGGGGATAGAGCTGCAGCTCCACACCTGTACAGGGCACTGTGTGTAACCCAGGCTGTTCTACAGCCCACCTGGGCTCCCTGGGGAAGGCATTTTCATAATCCCATGTTTACAAAATGCCCACTTAGTGCTGAAGCTGGACACACTGAGACAACTGCCTTTGGCAGGGAAATGTGCTTGCTCGTGGTGACAGGCTGCCTGCAGCACTACACAGGAGGGTAGGACAGGAAACCCAGGAGAACAAATATCCTGTTCAAGTACCAGAAGACAGCGTGTAATTACCTGAGCTGGGAGCCAGCCAGGACTCCAGAAGTAATACTGCTGCAAGAGCAAAAGAGTTGAAAAGCAAGAGGGAGGGAGGGATGAGG
Source organism: Bucco capensis (assembly GCA_013396975.1). Taxonomy (NCBI): domain Eukaryota; kingdom Metazoa; phylum Chordata; class Aves; order Piciformes; family Bucconidae; genus Bucco; species Bucco capensis. The sequence goes on along the minus strand of VWZO01002743.1, from coordinate 3,602,378 downwards.
GTGATGGGTCGCAGAAGCTGACTCTTTTTTTAGGAAGGCAACAGAACAGCATCTAGGTACTCTGCCCCTCTCTGGGGATTTGATCCAGTATGGATGGAGAGACATGGTGCCCAACATGCCTTCTGCACTCTCTTTTCCCCAGGCACTCTATGGTCCCAGCTGGACCTGATGTACGACCTCCTAGGCCCAGTGGGGTTGCTGGCTGTGGCTGAGCTATGAAACCAGAGCCATGGCTGGCAGCACTCATGGCAGGTTGGCAACCACCTGGCTTTAGGGGATGTGTGTTAGGATCTAGGACTTACTATCAGCCCTGAACTTCTCTGTCTCCTTTGAGATGTTGCAGCTGGTGTTGAACTGATTCTAAGGCCAACCCAATCTTGGAAGCTGCATTTCAGTGTCCCTGGAGCACTGGGCTGTGCTATTCCCTCTGCAGAGAAGTGAGCAGCCACCACCATCTCCTTATTCCCATCCATAACACTGAGTATCCCATCACACTTTTCAAGAACAATTTTTCTCCTTAACTATCAGCCCCAAGTTTCAAAGTTAATTGGGGCTGGTGAGGTATAAATAGGCACTGGACCAGATGGAAACTCTGTCGTGATTTATAGCCAGCTGAGCCATCACATGTTCCACTTGTACTCTGAGCAAGGGCACTATTAATTACAACACTGCCCAGGCAGATCGCATGGGAGGTTACGACAATGATATTCAAGCTGAGGACTTAAATATAACCAGGCTGTGACATTTTGCTGAGTGAGCAAGGTGCAGAGAGATGCAGCCTGTTGCAGTGGCACAGTTTTCAGGGCGTTTCTCCAGCAAGCCCCAGGGAAGCAGGTGTTTTGGAGAGCTTTGGATGGACAAAACCAACGTAGCTGGCCCTTGGCAGTGACAGGTCCTTTGCAGGATCCTGCTTTTGTCCAGGCAAAGTGCAATCAAGCTGAGGGAGATTTTCTCAAGGCTGAGGCTGTTTTCTCACTGTTCCCCAGCAGCTGCTTTGAGAAAAGCCCACGTTCAGGCATCTTCTCACTAATGCAGACAAAACCTCCTGCTCCAAACAGGGAATTAGGATGAAGCTTCACCCATGTGGCTTTTCTTTCCCACCCCTTTGCCTCTGTCTGAGGCCCCAGCAATGTGCTTCTGGATCCTGAAACAGCCCTCAGAGGAAGGAAAAGGCTCCTGTATGAGGCCCTAGGAAAGGGAGGGTTGAGATGAAGTAGCAAGAGATGAGAGAGGCAAAATTCTGACTGTGGCTAGCCTCTCCTGACAGCTACCCTCACTGCACAAGGCTGCACAAGCCCTGGGAAGCTAGCACTCTGTGTTCCTGGGCTGAGGAGGCCCAGAAAAAACAAGGCAGTGTGAGCATCCCACCCCACAAGCCCTCTGCCCTTCTATCCACAGTTCCAGCTGGACATGGAGTGTTGTCCTGCCAGCCCAGAGCACAGGCATCACCCCAAGGGATGCAGTCCAGGCTGAGAGCAGGGGAGAGGCATAGTTCCTTACCAGTGTTTCCAGAGGGGACATGAGGATCAAAGGACTTTCTGGAGGCCATCTGAGAAAGTCTGGCACTGCACCAGGTCTCATGAATTTCAGGTCTCTTTTTCATCATTGCCTGTTTCTCCTTGTAGCCTGTACATTAAATATCTATTCAGTTATCCATTGTGAATTGGGATTTTGCTAATTACTGGAAGAAAATGAAGCCCAGGGCAAGGGGGGATGACTATTCCCACCTTTCCCCAAGCCCTTTCTGCCTGAGGAACAAATTTCCCATCGTTTATGAAGCAGTTAGTTCAAGAGCAGTTTGCAAGTGTCCTGATTTTTCTAGGACCTGCTGCTCAGCGGTAAAATGAGAACATGAGGCACAATCTCCTCCTGCTTTTAGAAAGCATCAACCTCTTGCATTTCTCTCACTGCATGGCTTTCAGAATATAGACAAGTGTCCCACAATACTGTCAGATATGAAGAAATCTGTATAAAAGCTTCCTTGGGAACTCTTTGCATCACAAGCTGAATAAGATGTGCAATTACAGAGCCATGATTTAAGAACTTAAAACCCAGCTAAGCTTGACAGAAGGTATCAGACTCACAAACAATATGTAAGGAGAATTTAATCTTGCAGGGCCTGCAGATACTTGAGGGGAGAGATTCTGTTTGGGATTAAGAGCCAAATTACTGCACAAGTTTTTATTAAATCTTTGTATTTTCAGCCATACCTTATTATGGCTGTTTTGAGACAGGAGCTTGGCTTTATGATGGGCATAAATCCCCCAAAATAGTTCTGCTTCTCTGAAACAGGGAGAAAGTGAATAAAATGGATTTGGACCTTATCTGGGCTGCTGACTACTTAAAGCTTACCCATAAGCACTTCATTAAGGCATGTGATTTTCCAGAAAGCACCAAATAAAGCAAAAAATATCTGATTTCTTTACTATTCCTAAAAACCCAAAGAAGCCCTGAGCACAGACATGCACCTCTTGCTGGGAACCCTCCCTTTCACCCTGGGAAGCACATTTGAGCATCCCTATTTTGAACTGATCTCAGTATTAACACACTGCAGAAACACTCACTAGGGGAAGCAACCTCCTTGTTATCTTAGAGCTGAAGGGACCAAAGCCCAGCTCCTCCCATGGGATGCTGGGTGGGCATTCATATGTTCTCCAAGGCTTTGCCTGTGCCTGGATGGCCACAGTCCTAGCTGGACATATGCAGTGGCTTTGTGGCAGCTGGAGATGGTGGGGAGCAGGGGGAAAGGGGATGCCAAGGTCTTACACCAGGTCCAGAGCTCTCTATCTTCCACCTGACAAATTAATCTGAACATAGTGACATTAATATAGGTTGTTCAGTCTGGAAAAGAGGAGAGGAGAGGAGAGGAGAGGAGAAGAGAGGAGAGGAGAGGAGAGGAGAGGAGAGGAGATCACCTGCTGAGAGTATCATGGGCACTGTGGATCTATCATTATCTGAGAAGTGATGTGATAGCATATTGCTATGGCAGTGCCCTCCTTGCCCCATTTGTTACTGTGACTTTGGTCACCTACCATCACAGACTGATCCAGGCAAAGTCCCCTTCCTGTCAAACAACTTCCCAAACACTGGCTGCTGCTCCTAGGCCAGCCAAGTTCACCCCCAGCATCCTCCCCAGACCAACACCATCCTCCCTGCCCACTGCTCTGTCCAGAAACCAGGATGGCAACAGGCAGGGAAGTATCCAGCTAGTTCAGGGCTGGCTTCTTATTAGACAGAAGACTGATTCTCCCTGCAGAATGAGCACTTCTGATTTATGGTGACAGAGGGAAGTAATTTGATGTTTCCTGGTGCTCATACTCTTCTGTCAGCCTTACCTTAACCCCCACTGTGTGGAGTGCTGGCTCTGTGCAGAGGCAGCTGCTGGACAAGATTTCCCATAGGGAAATGGCCCAGCTGAGGCTGCGGGCAGGCTCTCCATAAGGACACAGTGAGCTCAGTGCTATGTCCCACATACCCAGCACTCTTTCCCTGGCACTGCAATACAACCTTTGCAGGGGTGCAGCACTGGACCACTGGCTGACACCCCCTACTCCCCATGCCCTTCTGGGAGAGAAATGCAGCTGGGTACACTGGGCTTTGCACACAATTCCTGCCACAGCACATGCCTTGCACAAGCCCTGGGTCAGCATCACACAAGGAGAAGTGAGGGCTCTTCCTCCAGCCCCGTGGCCCAGGAAGCTCTATCCCCACTGCAGGGCTGCTTGCCTCTCCCTGAGCCAGCAGCTCCTTCCCCAGTGACCCTGGCTCACTCCCACTGCGGTTGCTGCCGTTCTGGGTGATTAATTCTGTGTGAGTAATTTTGGAGCAGATGATCTCATTCACGTGGTTCCTGCTATTTCTCCAGCAGAGAAGAGGGATGAGGGAGAGTTTCAGGTCTCTGGGAAAAGAGAGGAGAGGAGAGGGGAGGAGAGGAACACGATGTCCAAGAGAGCTGTCCCTCTGTGCATGCTCAAGAAGCCCAGCAGCAGCCTGCAGACCACTTAGTGCTGCAGGCAGGGCACAAGGAAATTTTCTGGCAAATTGGTTTCTCTCAAGAGAGGGCAATTTAATCGTTTAGACTCATAAGTGCTCAGTTATGGCTTTGCAAGAAGACAAGTGTTTGAGGGGGAAAAGCCTTGCTTGCTGGACTCCTGATGGGGCTGGGGAAGGCCCCCAACATGGGACATGGCACTGGATGGCTGGGCCATCAGGGACTGCCAAGCTCTTCCCCTGCCAGGGGTTGGGGAGGCTTTGTGAGGGTTTGCAGGGACCTGCTGTGCCCCCACACCTTGCCAATGGGAAACTCCAGGGGATTTAGCACCTTCCAACTGTCTGTTAAAAGAGTGAGAGACATTACAGACACTATATTTGGAGGGATGAGAGCTGCATGGAGGTGGCTGCCCCATTGGGGGTCCCTGGGTGATGGACAGCTGTCAGCCAGGACAGTAAGGACAGCAGTGCTGCCCTGTCCCAGCCTGCACTGTGAGGAAACTGAAGTGAACCCTATGAAATGGGATGAGATTAGCAAAGCAACTGTATTATTCTAAGCTAATAAAGTACCTGGTCCAGATGGCTCCCACTATGAATACTATTAAAGAGAAAAACTCAGGGTAAATTAGGAGATTTGAGGTTAACACTTTTAATTCATGTGCAGAAGATGCTCCGTGGGGTGGGGAGCAGCCTTCTGCTCCCCAGCTGCCTCCAGGGTAGAGATTTGGTCCTTTCTTGCAGCCTCGGAGAGAGGAGTATGTGCTGCTTTTCACACAGTTTCTGTTGTCTCCCTTGGAAACCCATGCTCACCACTCTTACTGCCTCCTTGGCACCAAGTTTGGAGCCATGGAGGTATTTTCCTGCTACACATGTGCCCATGCAAACCCCAGCTGCTTAGGTTCCACGTGAAGAACTATTTCCATCCCTATGAGTGGTCTGAGCCCCTAGACAGCTCCATGCTGGCCTCCTCCCACTGTCTGATGGGAGCCCACCCTAAGATTCTCTACTAAGGGATCAGGTAACATGAGTTTGCTCCTGAATGCTGGTGCCTGAAATAATCTGTGAGGCACTGTTTGCCTTGTGAAGGGCTGAGCTGCAGCCCCAGTTACAGAGGGGCTAGATGGGAGGCTGCATTTAAGGCCCTAGTTGCAAACCCCAGCATGCAAGGTGCTATTTATTCCTCACTCCCCTTGGGAAAGAGATGCCATAGGCAATAAGTGAGATATTGCTGCAGAGATGGGGTGGATACAGCCCCGAGCTGTGCTGGAAGGAGTGGGGAGTGCTATCCAGGGTTCAAAGTGCCTGGGACATTGTGCCATGCAGAGGAGAGTGACAGCTCATGTCATGGGCTTGACACCAGCCAGAGCAGCTCAGGGCAGGAAAGCAGAGCAGGCAGGGCCCAGTGGGCACTTAGAGGCACAGAATTTCCTATCCACTCTGGTGTTTGGCTGAGGATGGACATTTAAAGCACATCCTTATTCCAACAAGGAGAGGGGGAAACTGTGGCAGGGAGAAAAATGTTAGTTTGGTTCCATCCACAGTGGCTGGGCAATAGATGGCTGGTGTGTTTAGCTTTTGAATTACCCTGATGAGATGTATAAGCTTGTTATTTGTTTTAATTAATGTGAAGGAAGCTGTCAGAGTGCCAGAACAGTGGTGAGAGAGGAGGAGCAGGGAGGGAAGATGGGGACATTTGGAATTGAAGCATCCTATTAATATCTCTGCTGTTGTATGAAAGGTCATTAATGAACTGAAGAAAAATGAGCGGGGATGAAAATGAGAGAACTGAATCCCTCTCTATGCCTCCCATCACCCATATTGCTACCAGGACACCTTCCAAGCACTGCTGCAGTCCTGCTGCCCCTTGTCCCATGCCTCTCTGCTACCTTTTAGTTGTTAGGGGAGCCACACTTCTGTTGGTGCTGGATAGGGTGGGAGAGTTTCAGGGTGGATGAGAGCTGGTGCCTCTCTGACACTGCACCCATCTGCTGACATCTGGGGCAATATCTCCTGCCTTTTTTGTCTCAGAACCTCACCTGGACACAGCTTTGCACCTGCAGTGCCATGGAGAGCAGCAAGCCTTCAGCAGCAAGTCATTGAAACTCCAACCCTGGAGTGATGTTTGACAGGGAGAGGAGCTTCAACAGGCAGTAAAACCTCACTTGGTGTATTTATGTCATTTCTTCTGCTCTTTTGGAGGTTGATGTGACCAGTGTGTATTCCAAGCCCTATGCTGAACCTGTGCTTGCCCAGGAATTGATTTGCTACGCTTGAGATGGAAGAAAACAAAGATTAAATTTAAGCTATTTGTTCAGTATCTGTTACGCAATTGGACATGGTAGATTAGGGAAGGTGACCTCCTGTAGCACAGGATTTACTGACATGTTCCAGGAAACAGTATACTTCCTGGGATCCAGCACAGCTCAGGATGGAGGAGAAAAGGATTCCAGTCTGCCTGTGCTGCCTCTCTGTGTGGGTGCCTAAACCCTGGTGATCTCTGTCTTCTCCCAGAGCCTCAGACTGGGGGAACCAGGATCTCCAGGGCAGGAGCCAGCCTTGCTTCCTCCAAGGAGGAAAGGCAAAAAAGGAAAGAAAGCTAAATGGGATGGGAAGGGGGGAATGAGCCTTTGTAAGGTTTCTGTTACATGCTCAGTATGACTAGACCCAGGAAATGGAGGGGTTTGTTCTGGTCACTATCTGCCACACTCCTGGCTCCTGAGAGCCTCGTGGTGTTGGTGGAGCCAAGGTTTCAGGCTCTCACTTGCTGTAGGGAGGCTCCCTGGGGCTGTTGCAGTGGGCAGGGGACAGGCAGAGGAGAGGACAGAACTCTAGAGACCATGGGAGGGTTCATTTGCTCAGGAGGCCATTAATAGATCAGCAATTTAAAATTTAAATCTGCATGCTTCAAAAAGAACTGACGGGAAAGAAGCTGGGCCAGGACTGGTGTTTGCATTGCAAACTGTCACTGTTTGTGCAAAGGCTTTTGACTGACAGCAGTTTGTCAGAGGCAGCTGATGTCAGAGCTCTGCATAGGAGAGTGTCAGAGTGACAGCCTTGCCAACAGCAACAGCAGCATCAGCTGCCTCTGGGTAGCTCCAAGCTCTCCTCCTCCTTCTCCTCCTCCTTTTCCTCCTTGCCAGGGTTTCAGAGCAGATGAGAGGCCAGCACCAAGCTGCTTACTGTCCATGAAACTCCTGAGTGCAGGAGGAGAGGAAAGGTGCAATTCAAAATCCTTGAACTCCTCCAAACCTTCAATTGGGAATTGAATTTTCCCAGTGAAGTGCTCCACAGTCCCTTCCCTGGCTTCAGAAGATTCATGAATGTGCTAAGTGCCAGACTGCAAAGCTAACCACCTCCTGGGTCTCTCTCCTGTACTTGCCAGCTTTTGTGCCACCTCCAACATGACCTGGATGAAGCAAGAGCTCTGCCTGAAGAAACTCAGGCAAATCAGCAGGAGACTGAACCAATTGTTGCATGCTTTGACACAGAAACAATACAGTAGCTCTGGCAGTGGCAAGGCTAGGGCAAAGCTGAGGACAGGGGAGGAGGCTGAGGTGAAGGCAGCATGAATGGTTCATGTTTACTCTCTTGATGTGAGATCTTGCAAAAGGAAATCATTCACCAGGAGAGCATCTGTTCCTCAGGCAGGGGCTGTACCATGGCAGGCATCCTCCAGAGTCATTGTTGGCCCTTTGTGCAAATACACAAGTCAATAAAAGCAACGGCTGCAGCCAGGGATTTGGCCATCTGGGCTTGGAACCACCTGAGCCATCCAGGATAATCACCCTGTGGCTGTGGCCGGATTGGTTTTCTGAGCCGGAGACACCTGCTTGCCGCTGAAGTGGTTTAGTCCATCTGTTTAATGTTGTGCTCTGGGGAAATTGTTTCTCTGTTTTGGCTTTAAGTGATGAATTGTTGCCTGAAAGATTATCCTTTGTTTATCTCTCTTTGTTTCAGTGATGCTCTTTGCTGCCTCTCCTCTCACCTCCATTTGGAAGCTGCAGGAGACAGTGCAGAGGGAACAGAAGACATGATCATTCCCAGCCCTGAATATCAGATTGCTGATCTTTCCTCCAAGCCATCCACTCCCCAGCTGAAACCTTACCTCTGTCCCTCTCATGACTTCTCCAAAATACAGAACATGATCTGGCACTCCTGAGACTAGAGAGGAGAAATGAGAAATATACAATAGTTGTAATGAGAAAAGTGAGGAGGAGAAGAACCAACTTCCATGTCTCATCCCCTTCCTCCCTTTATGTCCTGCCTCTAATCTCCTCCATTTCCATGGAGAGGGCTTAGGGCTGCTTTCTGTGCTTGCCCAGGAAGGTATGTGTGTGCTCAGGGATGGCGCTGTGGAGGCATCACCCTCCTGCAGAGCACCAGGGAGGCATCTTGGGATGGAGGGACACATGGATGCTCCATCCTGGCTTGGCTTGGGCAAACTCTAGTGGGACTGAGTCAGGCTCTTGGCACACTTGGCTGCTGCTGGTGGAGCTGGGCACAGGATGAGAAGAACTGGACTTGGAGCCCCGTGCGAGACCCAGTGTAGGTGCTCCCTGTGCTACCCTGAGCCCTAGCACCAAGAGCACTCAAATGCCCCAGAGTGGCCTTGCTCAGATATTTCTACTGTCTTCCTCAGATATTTCTACTGTCTTCCTCATGTCAAACAGAATGGTCTCTAGAGGAGGAATTTGCCAGCTAGATTTACAGTTTAGGTAGTTTCCCTTAGAAAAATCCTTGGGCTTTAACTCACTTAGGGACAACTATTTCCTCCCTGAGATTTGGCATGGCTTGCTGCTCTGTCATTGCAGGTGTCTCACTGTTAAAGGTCCTAAGCCAGCTGGGTCTCTGACCCTAAATCGATAGGAGCAGCAACTCCAAGCCCTGAAAGCGTCTGTGAGAAGCTCCCATTTCATTTGGGTACTTCTGAGAACCAGACCCCAAATTCCTCTCTGTTCCCTGACAACATTGACCAACCCTCCTTGCAAACCAGGTTTTTATGCCACTGAATTCAGGGAGGAAATGGAGCTGTTAGAAAAACAAGTAGAATCTTGCTGAGGAACTTTGCAGCATGAGCCCAGCTCAGTGCAAGAGCCAGAAAAAAAACAATGAAGTGACAGGATGGATTTATCTGTAATTTGGTTAGAGTTGGGGTGGGAAATCAGCAGAAGGTCACGGTGACACTAAACAAGTGTCTTGTATTAAACCTAGCTCAAATGTTCATGTCTCAGTAAAAGAGCTGGAGCATCTATAACTAGTAGCAGGTTATTTTTGGCATCTCAACCTATTTTGTAGCTCCCAGGAGGACAAAACTGCTTCTCTTTGACTTTGCAAAGCCTGGATTTCTTTTTGTGTCTGCAGGATGCTGGCATCTGCATTTAAATTCTTCTGCCACTGCCTGTCTTAACAGAAACCCACAGGTCCAGGCAATTACTGTTCTTGCTTGCTTTGCATAGCACAAAGAGCCCACAGCCTGGATGAAGCCTGTGGTGTTCAAGCTGCTGTTCAAAATAACAACACAAAGGATGTTACAGCCCTAAATAGCCTAAACTCTTAGCAGAAGCAGAGATCCAGTGGGTCACTCTGTTATTCCCTTCTTACAGGTCAATGGGCCACAGACATTCGAGGTCACTTGGAAAGTCAGCAGCAGAGGCTGGTATGAGAGCCAGGCCATCAGTGATTTCCATGGACCCATCAAATCAGACAGATTTCCATGGCTCTCCCTCTTTCTTAGCATGTCCCTTCCTGAGCCCTGGATGCACCCACACCGTGTTCCCACATTTCTGGAGGCTGTTCATCAGATGGGTGCCAGATCTCCGGTTCTGCAACGCACTGTGTGACATCTGCTCTGCCTTCCCCCCTGCCTCTCCCAAATCGAGATAGCCAGAAAAATATTTAAGCCAGCACACATGGAGCCATCAAAATCAAAGTACATCACAAAATTGATTGCATTTCACTGAAATTTTGTTTTGAAATGAAACAAATAAACAAAAATGATCTGGCACCATCAAAACATCTTGTTTCAGTGTCTTCCGGAGAAAGAAAACCTTCCTGTTCTATTCTGAAAAGGCTTTTCAATGCTGAGATTGTTTCAGAAAATAGCTAAATCAAGCAGAAGCCAAATGAAAAAAATCGAAGTCTTTTGGAGATGGATCCAGTTTCCAGATTTGCTGTGACTGACAGCCAAGGGGGGGGGGGCAGTGCCACTCTGGGCATCCCACCCAGTATGGGGCTGGTCCAGCCCTGCTTGCCTCTGGCTCCCTGTGTGTGCATGGGGGGGTGGGCAGGGGAGAAGGGGGGACAGCAGAGGAGCAGGGAGATGACCCAGAGCTAGCTAAAACCTGGGAAAACCAGGCAAAATCAGGGAAATCCTGTTATACATGAGGAGATGCTCCTCCACTTTTCAAGGGCCAACCTCTAGAATAAAGTTATGCACCAAAGAGGCACAAAGAGGACTCCTGATGTGACAAGAACAGATCTCTTAGAAGTGTTCAGACAACTCCTGCCTCTGCCTCCTGCAAGAGGAAGAACTGGGCAGGTTCTTCCATTCTATCAATGAACATAACACCCTTGGCATGTACCCAGGGACAGGAGTGCTCCTGCACTGCCCATGCCAGAGCCCCATCCAGCATAGTGGGGACAGCAGAGCTGAGAGCTGCAGCACCCTGCATCTCCTCCAACTGATGGGAGCAAACCCCACGGGGCTGGGGTACATACAGCTCACAGGGTGTGCTGCTTTCTGTTGCAAAGTTCATTATAGGAGAGCTTTCAGGGAATTCAGGGCTCTGTGCTTAAGCCTGGTCTTCAGTTACTCAAACAGCTCGTCTCGTCATATGTCAGTATTTCATATATTTCTTTCAAACACTTGGATGTATAAGGCCACTCTAGTTCTTGCTGGCATTATGGAAAATGTCCTTATAAGGGAGTAGAGCCCTTGGCACAGGGAAGCTGGGCAGATGCCTGCAAAACCATCAGCTGGGAACTGAAGGAAGTGTATACAAGGGGAGCATCTCCTCCAGAGTGAATCCAGGGATCCAGCATTGAGTGTATTTTGCCTCGAAGAGCAAAAATAAGCAACTGCTCCAAATAAGTGATATACCCCAGGGCAGCAATGCTTCTGCTGGAGAAAGAGCTCTTCTGTGTTCAAGCTAACACTAGAGCAGTCAATGGTGCAGGAATGTTGCACAGGAAACAGAGCATAGGCAATGAACCAGCCCACGGAAACAGGAGTTTCCCTGGGGTTGAGTGGCATGGGATACACCTCTGTCAGAGCTGACATATACCATAATGACACATTAAGTTTAATTAGGTGCTTCATTAATGAAAAAATGAAAGTAGATTGAAGCCACTGGATCCCCACAGTGAGCTGCTACAAATGCTGAGGACCATGTCACCAGTCCACTGAGACCTTGGGCAGATGCTGCTGGATAAATAGAATTCCTGCCTCCTTTAGTGATGTGAATTTTAGACAGGCAAGAGGAACAGAAACACAGTGCTTACAAAACTGAAAGAAAAAGACCCTGAACCTGAATCTCCAGGATGGGAATTGTGCTATCCTCCCAATCCACAAAGGATCTGAAGACTAGCTGCTACAACACATGCTGATGCATAATCCATAGTGAGTAACTCCTTCCCATATTTCTTCATCCCCCAACTCCCCCAGTTTTATTGAAACAAGCTAAAAGCAATTCTTGGACCTTGTAAGACAAGGTAGTTATCTCTACAGCCAGGCAGCAGCAGATTTACTGACCTCCAAGATGCATTCAAACCATATTTTCTTTCATGTGACAAGTGTCCTATTTTATTACAGCAGTTTTTCCGTAGTCCTGAATCACTGCTGCAACTCCATTTTCTCAAAAGCAAACTGAAGTTGTTTTGTACTAGAGTCAAGGAAATTGAGCACAGTACCTTTGTGAAATGGAGAACACCAAGCCTTTAATGGTAAGGATTGAAGTAAAAAATGGGCAGGCTTTCAGGCAATAATGATAAACACTTTAATAGTTGAACTTGAAAGTAAGAGAGTCTTTTTTGGTGGCAAAAGTAAAAATAATGTTGTTAAGTGTTTTTACAGTACTTTCACTGAGTATTTGAGTGAGTGGGCTAATATTTTGAAGATTGGAAGCAATTTGGATGAACTTGAAGAATTCATCTTGGCAAAAAGAGTGAAACCTAGTCTGAATTACATTAGGTGTATTGACAATGATGCCCTCAAAAAAGATTGACATAGGTGAATGATTTGATGAGTTTACAAATACGTACAAAAAAAGTTGAAACGAAATGTGAAGAGGGGAACAAAAATAAGACTGTTGAGATAAGAAATGGAGTGATATATTCAAGTACTTGGTGTGAAAAGTAGTCTCCACAAAAACATTATCTGGTTTTTTACTGGTGCTACTCGAACAAATGTATCTTTATAGACAGATGATAAGGAATAGAATAACTCTGAGACTACTAAAGCAATCAGTGTAAAAATATATTTCCAGGATATGCTTGTAGTGAATTTTATCATATGCTTCTTTAATTTTAAACTTCTGAGAGATAGACATTCTTCCCAGTACAAAATCCCTCATATTTCCTCCTATAGTTTTTTATACTTTGAGAATTAAGAAAGGTGTTACAAAACTTGAAAGCACAGTCTGCTGATGGCAGATATAGATAAGGCATTTTGAAAGGTAGAACACATTATTTTTAGTTTTAGGATGGGTTATGTCAGAGGACAGAAGAGAGTTGTGAAGCTAACTGTGAGCTTGTTGGTGAAGACCACAGTGGGTTACAAAGATTTCTGTTTATTTTCCAGTTGATGCGATGTTTCAGGGTATTATGATAAAACTGGTGTTATCACTTGGTGGATCACAAACTGGTCTTGCTTTCAGTTTGTAGTTACACAGTTTGAGTCACAGCTTCAAATGATTTGTCTTGTAAAGTCTTCTATTAACAATCTGTTCGGGGTTTCTTATGTAACATTTTTCCTCTCAAGTTCAGCAAAAAATGCTGCATCGTGGAAAATGTGCATAATATATTACAAATTTAGCCCCTTTGGTAACCACAGACAAGTGAATCTTCCTTTCATTTTGGAACTTGGCTATTGCAGCCTGGAGGGAAGAAGGAGGGAAAAGGCAAGGTAAAACAAACAAAAAAAAAGGGTAGAAGCAGCATTTGTGGCAGTACCATAAAAACACAAATGCATTCTACCAAACTGTTGCTAGCTTTAGAGATGAAGAAAAAGCATTTTTCCCTTTCTCCATTATCTTCTAGGGTCTTGCCCCACGCTGCAGGACACAAAAACCCTTTTAGGCTGAGAACAGCCTTAGCATAGGTGCAGGCACAAGATGGCAACACAACTGAAGCATCCCAAAGTGCTTGCAGTGATTTCTCCCTCCAAGATGCAGTTTTGCTGTGGTTGCTCTGTTGCATCACCTCTCATTCTATAAGTCTGTCAATGTCTATCCAAGCCTGGAGCAAATCCATTCGCTACAACTTTAACAAGTACCAAAGCCCATCTGTAGGAAGTCATGCACAGGATTATTTCTGTCCTCTTCTTATTACAGACTCAGCAGCCTCATTTAAGAAAGGTATTTCACAAACCTGTTGCCTCTCAGGCTGAGAGTGTGTGTGCAAAGCTGATGGTCCTCCCAAAGCCACCGACTTCAGCAGCATCGATGACCCCAATGTGTCTCACCTAAAGAGGGAACAGAAATGCCAAGATGAAGCATGCTGCAGTGGGGAACATTTCCTCCACTTGAATATATGTTCTGGCAACTAAAGACCCAAATTCTAACATTGAATCTAAATTAAATTACCATTCACTGAGCTGCTGAAAGAGATCTGCTTTAAGGGAGGGTTTATGTCACAGACTGCAGCAAAACCCAAACAAGCTCAGCTCCCAGTTAGCTCAAGTGCCAGCAGTACCCTAGTTGCTGCAGCTCAGAGCTCACATGCTCCTGTTTGCTGGGTTTCTGGGCCTTCTGATGAGAAGCTGAGCTATCCAGGCCATGGAAAGCTGGCTCCCAGCCTTGGGGCTGCCCAGGGCATGGGATGGTCCCTGCTGTGGGATGCTTCCTGAGGTGCCTGGGAGGTGTTTTGTGAATGCCAGCACATGGGGACAGCTCATGAGCACATCCTGAGCTAAAAAGGTAGATACACATTTTCAAACTCAGAAGCTAATATCAGAAAGATGAGATCTCTTATTTTATATATTCCTTTCCAGGAAATAGTCTAGTCACACAAGTAGCAGAACTTCCTAGTCTTAGCACTGAATAGTGATGTTACAACAGTATTTAAACATTTACTCTCCTTTCATAGAATCATAGAATCATCATAGAATGGTTTGGGCTGGAAGGGACCTCTGGAGGTCATCTAGTCCAACCCCCCTGCAGTGGGCAGGGACATCCCCAACTAGATCAGGTTGCCCAGAGCTCTGTCAAGCCTCACCTTTCACACACACACAAACATATATCCATGTGTGTGCACAGGAGAATCAGGTGGAGACATAGCCCTCTGAATGTCAGCGAGAGAAATGAACCTAGGTCTTTCTAAGCACATCCTGGGATGGGTGCCATACTATTGCTATGTAATTTGGCTGGATGGTTCTGAGCCATCTTAATTCTCCAGCCATCATTACTTTGCTTGGTTGTCATTCATGCATTTCTACACGCTAGCCTGCTTAGAGAAAAGAGGTTGGAAATTTACAGCTAGAGTGGACAAGTCTGTATTTCTGGCACTGGAGCTAAATTACCCACTAGCTGAGACATTATTGTGTTCTACAATAACTGCTGACTAAAATTCAAATGCACTAAATTCCACCTGTCATTCCCAGCATTGCCTCTGCTTGTGACACTGCCAACACCACGAGTAAGCATGAATGAAAGGACTGAATCAAGTGGCTTGTCTGCACAATTCCATGGCTTCATTCTGCCACAATCTACTAATCTCCCTCTCCCAAACCCTCAGGATATTTTGTACAAAATGTTTGTTCTACAAGACACTCTGTAAAATGAAGACACTGTGATTCAGGTTTTGAAAAGCAGGTTCTTTGTTTTCTCACCCATACAGAACAGACACTCACCTGCCTGAGCTGCAGCCCTCTATCATCTGTGGCCAGCTAACCTGCTGCTTTGACACACAGCTATTTATGACTATTATTTCCAGGTGGGCTATTCTCTTACAAAGCTTTTTAGAGGAGCTAGACTGGTTGTTCATGTACATGAACTCCTACTTTGTGCCTCATTTTTGCTCCTGGCCATAGGATGTGCCCCAAGTCCATCACAGCCTCTTCTATATGTAGGTGTTTCCTCTTCGCTTTTACTGGTGGCTGAATGTTGCAATACACAAGATGTGCCTGTTAATCACTGCTAGCTTGCACTTCATCAGTCTAGGTCCACGTTTTAGTCATCAGAAAACAACTGGCCTGATTTAACAACCATTTACCCATCCTGGCTGTCTGAAAAACAACAACAACAACAAAACCCCCAACCAAACCCCCCAGCATTTGGGAAGGCATAGTGAAGCAAAAGATGGTCTGCTGAATTACATCCCATGGCAGTGCCCAACCCCTTCCCACACTCCTGCTCCCAAGGGTCAGAAGCCACTGATTGGGCTGAACCTGTCCAGATTTAGTAGATGCCACCAGTAAAAACAGAGTGCAGCCTGTCCCTTGAAGCCTCAAGATCTCCTAAGCCTTAGGAGAAGGCTGGCTAGACAAATGTGAGAAGCAGCAGGGCTAGCAAGAGCTAGTGATGGCTCAGCATCTCCTTACTCATCCTCTGGGCTCTGTCTCACTAGTGGTTTAGCACCTTTGAGGTCTTGTTTTTGACAGCTAAAGAGGAAGAGAGAGAGAGATGTGACTCTAAGACAACAGGATATTAGGAGAGAAGGGTGGAAGAACAGCAAGAATCATAGAATGTCCTGAGTTAGAAAGGACTCACAAGGATTATCCAGTCCTACTACTGTCTATGAACAGGAGACTGAAAACAGATTTGTGTCTAGATGAGGTTCGGACTTTAAAGAAGAGCAGTGTATTTTGAACAACACTGTGCACACAGCATAGCATTCTGACTAGCTCTTTAGGGCAGCACTTGGTTGGGCTATCAACAAACCAGAGCACTCCTGGCTTGCCTGGATCCCAACCAGGAGCGGATGCTGTAAAATCCTGTCTGGCTTACAATGTAATTTTGCTAAGGTTAGAACATTGCTTGAATTAGTGAAAAGCAGAAAGTAGTCTTGATATTAAGGCAGGAAATCTGCATTCAATTTCTAGCTCCAACAGAGACTTTCATTATGTGATCTTGGGCAAGCCAAGTAAAACTCCCATGCTTCACAACCTGAACTTGTGTAAGAAAATTTATACTGCTTTCTTTTCTTTGTCTCAGCTGCTTAGACAGTGAGCACTTGGGAGAGAAAGGCTTTCACTGTGTGTATACTGTGCCTGGTTCCTCAGGACATCAGTCTGCAATATTCCCATAAAAAATAAAAATAAATAATAACTAAGTTAAAATGTGTGTTTTCATACAGGAGTGCAATAACCAAGCCCAGGGAAACTGTGGTACTTAGTGCATCTGGGCATGCAAATTCAGTATCTCTTAGCATCCTCCCATAGTGATGCAAAACTACGAGGCCAGAGGTGGCAATGCCTTGCCATTCTGCAAGGTTTATTCACTGGTTATGTGTATCCATGCTCAGCACATCTCACCTCCTACCCTCCAGCCAGCCCAGAAAGATCAATCAGAGCCCTGGAGAGCAGGGATGATCAGGTTTGCATTTGCATTTAGGAGGTGGAACATTGTGTACTACCAACTAGGAACTGCCTGGCTCCAACATCAGCTTCGCCCTGGGGAAGAGAGGGAGTTCAGCTCTTCTTCCTCTCAGGGATCCTTTATTTACTCTGAGTAGATTTATGCACGAGATGTGTTCTCACTAGTAGGGTTTGTTGCTCTGCTGTATTTGAATTCCCCGCACGTGGACTCTTTCTTGAGCAAGAAGTGGGCAGGCAGGGCAGAGAAAGCAACATACACAAACCAGGGAGTCTGGGTTTGTTTCCAAACAGGCATACACAGAATCATAGGGGGGTATAAGAGGGAGAGGGCAGCATGTCTTCTTACTCAAGTATATAAAAACTAACTTCCTAGGTTGACCCAGTCACTTAAGACTCAAGGCAAAAATACGAGCTACGTGACTAGTAGAAAGAGAAAGTGCCAGAAGGAAAAATCTATCAGGGCTTTCCATGGTTCAATCAGTCAGAGTTTGCTTCACTGGTGAAACAATCAATTAACCACTTCCACCAGTGCAGCCACAGATGTGCTAGTCTGGAAGTTGTAAATCTTTGAGTTTATTTGTTCCTGGTAGCACTCTTGGCTTATTTACAACATCACAGGAATCTTCCTGCTTCCTTACCTCACTTCTCTAAGTCTCTCCCAAGGATGTTTCTGTCTATGATGATCAGTCAAGAACACTTGCGGACTAACTGTTTCCAGCTTCACTGCAAATCCTTGTTTCCCTTAAACAGTCAGCCACAACAGTTTCCTCCAGGCATCTGGAGAGCATTACACCTTAAACTGTCCATGTGATTTCCAGCTGTCAGTGCATTTTGTCTCACTTTAAAGCACATGTTTTTGGTTTAGGATGTTTTGACCCAA
The DNA here is from genome assembly GCA_013396975.1 of Bucco capensis. Classification (NCBI taxonomy): domain Eukaryota; kingdom Metazoa; phylum Chordata; class Aves; order Piciformes; family Bucconidae; genus Bucco; species Bucco capensis. The sequence goes on along the minus strand of VWZO01002743.1, from coordinate 3,584,757 downwards.
CCAATAACCAAAGATCCCTGCAGTACACAAACTGGGTGTGTCTCTGCCCCGAGGAGCAAAATGTAGCAGACAAATGAAAGGCAGGTGACACCAAAACTAAGGGATGATGCTGAGACCACTTGGCTCAAACCCCTCTGTAGCAGAAGGGTGCAAGAAAGGACTCAAGCATGGCTAGTCCCATTGGTATGGTGTAGAGGGAAGTGTGAGACAGCTTGCAACAAAAAGCACACAAGGAGCATTGAGAAGATGTGACCAAGTGGTGCTGAGAAGCTGTGCAGATACCAGNTGGAGCCCTCCCAGGATCTTCGTTTGCGAAGCATAGCCATGACGACCAGGGCCCAAACTGCACCTGCAGAGGGAGAGCAAGCTGACATGTGGATGGAGCATGGAGAAAAGCACACAGTGGTGATGTGGGTGATGGTTATGGTCTTCCTCAGGACCCCAAAGTGCTCAAAGCAGAAGAATCTCTAGTCCTGCTGCACCAGTGAAGCAAGCAAAGGAGAGAGAAGAGTGCTGAGGCTAGAGATCAGCTACCCAAACCTCAGGTCTATGCTGTCCATTAGGCACTAGTACACTTTCAAGGTGTGGTGGAAAAAGAGATATTTAGATCACCACAGCATAAAGTTCTATTCCCCATTAAAAGTTCTTCTCACATGCTTTAAATAAATTAGAAAGCAGATCTCAGCACTTCTAGGTAGCTCCTGTGCCTGGGAACCTGGGAGCAGATTTTGATTCATAGACACCTCTTGCTCCTTCAATCAAATGTGTTGCCAGGATGGGTAGACAGGAGCTGTGTTAACAGCTTTAACGCACTTGGATTTGTCCCTATAGCTGCTGCTAATGCCTTGATTGGTGCTATTGAAATATCTTCTTAAATATATGGTAATACATTCCTCACAGATGTCCCTGCCTTTCAAAACTCAGACCTGGAGTCATCATTGTCTGTAATAAGTTCATTTTGTTCCTTCTGCTTTACTGCCTGCCCAGCCTAGCTTTGATGAAGGAATTCATGTAACTCACTAACTCCAGAGGAAATTTTGATTAGTTTTGGAATTAAAAAAACATATTTTCTATTGAGAAGCCCTGCAAACTCAGCTTGGCATCTGACATTCAAATGACCTCTGCTATTCTGGATGCATCACTAGTAAGAGAAAGCTCTTGTTGTCAGGGCTGGGAGTGCACTAATATGCCTTAATTTTCCTGAGGAGCCTCATCTGGGGCTCTCATTCACCCTCTCTGCCAGGAGCTTCATTTAAGCTCCAACTCTGGGGGCCTTCAGTTCTTGACTGGGCCTTGCTGTAGGTGAGCTTGTCTCAGACCTGTTCCTGAAGTGGTGTTTGGCTTTCCTTGGTTGATCTTAGCGCTGGTGTGTTGACAGGATCCATTGCCATCACCACCCTGCTCTACCTCCTGTAGTGTGGAACTATGCCTGATCTGTGGGGTTGTTTTTGCCCTGTGCTGGGGCTGTTACTGGCTCCCCTTTCCTGGGAGCAGCCAGGCTCTTGCTGCTTCCTGACACTGGCAGCTACAAATATGCTACAGCTCTGGTAAGGTTTTCAGTAGACAGAAAATTTATTAACAGCTTGAGAGAAGAAAGAGTACATGTAACATACGTTATAATTCTTATGTTGCTTACTGTGCATGGAAATTAAAAAAAAAAAAAAAGGCAGCTTTGAAGCTGAAGTGGGGTTGAGCTAAGTACTGGGAATAACTGATCCCAGGCTGCCCAGTGTGGTGATCTTCTGATTGTCTGCAGCGGGACTCCAGCACCAGAGAGGGAAACCACTTTTTTACTTCAGGCTGTTGTTCTGCAGCACTCAGTGTGTAGTAGTTTCAGCCCCACTTTTCCTTATGGAGGTGTTGGGCTCTAACCTGCATTTTTGGAATAGCACAAACAGGCCTGCCACTTCCTGTGTTCAGTGGTATAGTGTTTGGCTATTAAGATAAGTAGACAGATGAAGTACATGATGAACATCTTTCTTCGTGCCCTGAGAGAACAGCATCCTTGCTGGGGAGACCAAGTTCCTGTCAGAAAACATGCTGTCTCATCCTATCTCAGGTTTTGTTGCACTGAAAAAACAAGGATATGCTGGGTTTCCTTCCCCAAAGTGGGAATGGGTGGTACTGTAATATCTATACCATAGCCAGCACCTGTGGACAACTGGTTCTTTTGAACCAGTAATTCTCCATAAAGCTTGTCAGAAAAAGAACACAAGAAACTAGCATTTGTCCTCACAGAGCATGCTAAGTTCCCAACAGCACCTATCCAAGGGTGTACTGCTGAATTGATTTAAATGTTGAGCCAGAATAGGAAACAGCCTTCCAATCTAATATAACCCTTTAACAGATCACCAAGGAAAACCTGTTGGTTTATGGGTTCTCTGCCTTATATACTTCCAGACAGTGGCTTTTGGGTTTGTTTGTTAGTTTGTTGGGGGTTTTTTATACATGAAGAGAGGTACCTGTGGAATGAGGGTGGGTGGTGATGACAATGACACTTGGGATCGGATGGAAGAAAGGGAGAAAGTTTAATGCATGGAATGAAACGTTATCGTGGCCCAGTTGGGAACCATCTCTGGGGTGACAGAAGGCCTTCGGACATGGCAACAGCTCAACATCCCCTCAGGAGCAGGTGAGATGATCTCCCCATTGCTTCGGCCTGCAGGCTCTGCGGGTGTCTGAGGACCCCCCCCGACCCCATGTCCTCCCCTGAGATGGCTGTCTGTGAGGCTGGGGAGCTGTTTAAATTACCCCAGTGTCCTTTATTTTTCTAATAAACCTCCTGAAAGTCTCAAGATCATTTCTAGGTATGCGCACAGGGCCAGGACCCACCGGGGCAAGGCCCGTCCCCCCTCAATAGCCCCACTCAAGAAGATGGCCGCGGGGGCCACAATCACTCCACCACCCCTCCATCTCCTCCCGCCACCGGGCCCGTCCCGTCCCATCCCCGCCCCTGCGGGCGGTGATTGGCGGCGGCGCTGCCGGGCGTGAGGCGGGGCGGCGGGGTGGGGCGGCGCCCAGAGCGCCGGGCGGCAGCAGGTGGCTGCGCTCCGATCAGCTCCGTGCTCTCGCTTCGTTT
>VWZO01002743.1:3514950-3581339 GCA_013396975.1 Bucco capensis | reverse complement strand
GGGGCTGGGCTGGGGGGGGGGTGGGGGGCGGGTGGTGATGGGGGTATAGGAGGGGAGTACTTGGGGGGGCGTGGGGTGGGAAGGGGAGGGAGCCCCCTAAAGCTGGAGGGAGCCCCAGGGCTGTCGGTGGTGCCGGGGGCAGGGTGTGGGGCTGATTCCTGGAGGATGTGGGGTTGGTTCCTGGTGGGTGTGCGTCCGCCCACGGGTGCTGTTGGAGCAGACAGGGGTCCGGGTTTGGGTGGTGTGGTGGTTGTGGATAGGAGGAGATGGGTTCGGGGTGTAGGGAGGTCTCTCCCTATGCTGGGTGAGTTTCCAGCGTTGGGTTTGTGTGGAGCAGGGTGCCCGGGGCAGGGATGCTGAAGAGTTTGTGCAAGGCAGTGTGTGCCTATGGAGATTAAAGAGGAGAATCTATTCATGACAATGACCAGTGCTCCCGTTCCTCATCGATAGCCACCTCAGGGCGTTCGCAGCTGCAGCGGCTCACGCTCCGGTCCTCCACTTGTGCCGAGCCGTGTGTAGCAATGAAGGGCAGCACTGGGAAGAAGGCATCCGTTCTGCTGGATGCTGTGTCCGGTCTGCCACTGATTTACACATGGTGAACTCTTAAGCCAATTTTTAGCAGGGGTTGTTACAGCTATACACCATGCTGCTTTTGGAGAGGGGAATAAAAGGGATTCCATTTAGTTGATGAAGTAGATAACAAAACACCTACAAAAGCTTTTCAGAATGGATGCAGTGTTTTCTGCCCATTGCATAAAGACCATTGTGGCCTCGTAGAGTTGGCAGTGGTCATAAAATAAGACCAAGCTTCAAGAAGAGGGCCGCTAGTAAGGAAAAGTAGGGAAGAAATAGGGTAGAACAGGAAAGGAGGGATGCTGGGTGCTGAAGAAGGTGCTGGGAATAGAGGGCAGCACAGCAGCTGCGTGTGTAGGGAGGATGTACGGAGGATGTACGAGGGAGTGGATGGTAAGCAGTGCATAAGCACTTTGGCTGATCCCAGTGGCTCACTTATAAATGAGGGATGTTTTTCACAGTGCACATTGTACCAGAGACTGAACCTATAAGTGAATATTCCAAGTGTCAAATAATGAAAGTTGGTAACTAAGGTGCTTTGTAACGCCAGCTGTCATGGTTGCATCCCTCAAAATGCCGGCATGCTCCTTTGTCTAGTGGCTCATCCCAAAATGTGCAGATGCCAGCAGGAATACATGGGCAAATAAGCCTGCTGCTGCTGCTACACCTGTAATGCTGTTGTTTTTAAAGGAATTGATGTAAGAATAAATTCATCATCTGAGTGATTAACCTAGGATTGTCATCAGCATCATGCAGAGGTGTCAGGCAGAACATCCTATCCTCCAACAGATGCTTTTTTTTTTTTTTATTTTTGCTCTCAAATCTTTGCTGATGATTTATTTATACTTCACATTTGGTTCCAGTGCTGCGGAGTGTAATGGCAATAACAGGAGCATTGGAAAGTCTTAGCACTGTTGTTTCAGACGTGGTTGATAGTGAGAAATGCTTGAGTATGAGAACCCAACACAATGCCCTGAACAGTGTTTCATTCCCTGGTGTCTGACCCCACTTGCTCTAAGCAGGGTGACAGTTTAAGTGACTGCTTCCTTTTGCAGTGCTTAGAAAAATGTGATTCCACTAAATTAGATTTATTCCCACTTCTGAATGCTCATGTATGAATGTTAATAGGCTGCTCTTAATACAACACAAGCACTTATCTCCATACTAAATAAATCTACAATTAATACCTCATTCTCCACCAATGTATTAGTGTATCTTGCCTGCCTGAGTTAGTCTCATTAGTAAAGCTGCTTGGGGTAGCATTCAGTACAGTGAGGACATTGCAGTATTGCTCCTGTATTTTGAGCCTAAGAGTGTGTATTCAGACATGTATGAGCAAACAGCAAGAAAGAATATGTGCTGCTTTGTCTTTTTGTGTTAAAACTGGAAATGTATAATTTTCTCAAACAAATAAGTATAATAAAGGAAAAATGAAATGCTGAAATTGTGCCAGACAAGATCCTGTATTATTCATACCCATGCATACTCCCGAAATTGAGAGAGATTCTGACCAGTTTGGGTTGCAGTGCGATTTCTGTCAAAAAAATAGATCTTGATAGCTCATTCAGGGAGACAAATGCTGCACTTGGCAAGATGTTCTCCATAGGGGGTGGCAGAAAGAAAACCATAAAATTGATCCCACGAGCATTGACAAAGTAAACAATCCTGTTTCAAACAGACACATCATCCATTTTGTCTGGAGCGGAGAACCACATCTTTAAGAGAATAGTCATCCTACAGAAAAAGGAGAGGAGCTGATAAATGGCCAAGCTTTTCCTCTGAAAAGGGAAAACAGCCTAATGAGAGCTCAAATCCACAGACAAGAAAGCTTCTTAAGGTGTTTCATTTGGGTTACGACAGGTGGGTCAGATTAGAGGAATGTAAAAGGAAATTTGCAGGAATGCCTGTGCTGAGAGCTGTGATGATGTGGAAACATTAGCTAGCCATGTTTGGCCAATGCCAATCTATGGGTTCCAGGATTTCACACTTTTAGTTTTGAGAAACGCTTTTACTTACAGAATACTTTCTTTTTCTGCTATGGCCCTTTTATTCCTTTTTGCTGTCCACCTTCTGGTTGTTAGGTGGGGAGACTCTTATGTTTCACAGCATTTCTGCCTGCCACGCCATCAGTGTGTCTGGTCTGAGTTCCCAGCAGTGAAGTGGATGCAGATGATACAGGAAGTCAGCCTAGGCAGGGCAGTGATAGGACTTGGAGCAACAAACTGGATCTCTTTTGAATGCTTCTGGAGCTTATCATCCCATAGTGAGGGTGATTGAGCTTCAGATGTGTCCTCTGGCAAATAAAGCCACGTGCCTGCCTCTCAGAAGAGGTAGATGTGGACTTGAACTCATTCTGATGTTGTAATGCCCTTTTCATTCATCAGCTGCGTATACAGAGAGGATACTCTGAGCAAACACTGAGCTCTGTTCACCAGCAAGCTGCAGTGGGGCTTTGAAATAACAGAAATGACTGTCTGCGCTCAATAGTGTAAGGGCTCTGGGTTAATAACCTCTTTTGATCTTGGCATGGTGATGTTGTTGTCCTTCCTGCTGGCTGAGTGCCACTATCTTCATTCCTGTGAGGTCCCCAGCAGTGTCAGTGAAGTTAAGGATTTTCATACCGTGGTTATTATTATAATTGTTGGTTTAACTTGTGCAAATATCTGTCCTGAGATCTGATAGTTTTTCAGTTCTGGAGTAGTAGACTAAAGAGAGGTAAAAGTCACTCATGCACATTTCTAGAAATCTAAGCCTTAAATCAGTGCCTATTTCTAAGAGTGTGAACACAAATCTTAGCTGTCCTGAGCATCTGCCATAGGCTTAGGCTCAGCTGGAGTCAGCCATTTGGCATGCTGGTATTCATATGGTGTTGTGTCAAAAGGGACTTGAACTGCCAGGGACCAAGCTGCCAAGTGCATGTGCTGAGGATCCATAATGACTGTGGCAACCTGCCTTGTAGACAACTTGTGAATCATAGGTGCAGGCCACAGTTAAAACTGTGGGATTGTGGAATCCACCTTTGCCTTACAACAGCCTTAGCACAGCCCTGCCCAGTCCAGAGTGGGACATTCTTAAGGTTGAAAGGGATGTATTTGCTGGCATGGAGGAGGACCAGCTTGGCTTGCTCCATGTGCGTAGCACAGTGTTTGGAAGACTGGCTAAAGCAGAACAAAAGGTGAGTTTTTGGCAGAGAGCAACAGCAACTGACTGGGAGTTACATATGCAAAACCAAGCAAGGTTTGGGCAGGAGAGAGAAGGTAGTTTTAGTAGCAGGGACAGTCATTGTAACAGTGGTGGACCTGCTGGGAGCTGGGAAGCCAGAAGCAATCCTCAGCTATGAAAAGGTGAGAACTTCCAGATGAGGACCCTGTGTACTAGAGAGGACAAAGTGTAAAGAAACAACAGTAGAAAAATGCCAAAAGTCACTGAAGGGGATGGGGTTTCCTTAAGCTTCTGTGCCTAAACAGCAGGATTTAGGAGCACTTCTCAGGCATGGGTATGTGGTTTAGCAGTGCTGTGGCTTAAAGGGATGAGATGCAGTAACACACCAGCTCCTTTTCTGTTTCATCCTATGCCCTGATTTCCTGGGGAAGGCAGGCACTTGCACTGGCAGAAGGTGTTTGACAGTGATGCAGATTGGAATGTTTGGGAGACTCTAGTCATAGATCATATTGCAAATGCATGTACCCTGAAGTCCAGAACCAACCTGAGCATCTACACAAGGGGAAACACATGCACTCCTTACAGGGATCTTGTACACATACAAGTGTGAAGAACAGGGATACTTTGATCAAGAAGTGGGAGAAGGTACAGAATAGCTGTGAGGGACATGCAAGGGTCCCATGGGTCAGGACTGCAGCACAGGCATTGTCCAGCTTGGCAGACCTCTGCCCTGGCTACAAGATAGCCAATTCAAATTGTGTCTCAGCCAGCTGGAACCAAGTGTCTGGCAGAGAGAAAATGGTTTCCAAAGTCAAAGTATCTCCTAAACACTGATAGTGAGCCTTCCTCGTGTCAGCTGCTTGTTCAGAAAAGAGTTGAATTAGAGATAAAAATTCAGCCTAGGCTGCTGCTTTCACATGCTATCATGTACTGGCAGACGCACTGTTAAAATCAATTGCTTTGAAGAAAAGCTATGTGAAATATTAATGGATTGATAAAAGCATTTTAAAAGGTGGAGTGAAAGAACATGCTGTGGACAGGTAGTTTAGATTAGAATACTCTTTCATCTGGATTTTATCTATCAACTTCCCTCTAATTTTAAGCATTGAACTTTTCTATAGCTTGAAACAGTAAAGCATCACAAAGTTATTAAATAGAGCCCCTATGTGTGTCTTCATGGTGCCATGGATATTTCTCAGGTCCAGCACTATATTGGACTGGCGTATCTATGATTTTTAAAGAAAATGATGATTCAAGTCTTTTAAGTAGTCTGTATAGTTTTTAAAATATATGTATCAAGCCTGTTAAGTCCTTTTGGTGTTTATTTTTTTTTCTGCTTCATCCAAAGTTACCTTCTAAGTTTTTATGCCTCTAACCAGTTTTGTTAGTCATTTATTAGGTAGATAACTATGTTCAAGTGGCAAACATGTAGAGAATAGGGGAAATTATTTGCACAGCTAGAATGTTAACTACTTTTCTTAGCAATCTTTCACAAATGAATTGATAGTGCATTCCTGTAACCCTGCAAAGACACAGATTTCAGGGCTCATCTGGCAGTGCATTACCCCAGGGATGCTGCAGGACAAATCTGAATCAGTCTTGGAATACACAAGTACACAGAGAATTTGCCTGTGGCCTAATTCCTGCTGTGCACCTCGCCAGCTTGCTTAGCTGTGCAGGAGGCAGCAAAAGCCATGGCTTTTCCATCTTCTTGCACAGTAAGGGATGTATCCTTGGCTGTAGGTTGTCCTAGTGATTTAGGAAATACCTTTCTCACTTCTGGGCACATTTTAGCTCCAGGTAAGTGAAGGTTTGTTTCATAAATGGATTAAAATGAAATAAAAAATGAGAACAATATTAAAAGGGCTGCTCTCAAATCAGAGGGAAGTGTGGACCCGTGGCCTAGAAGATGATGTTGTGTATAATACCTGCAGAGATTGGTGATCTTGCATTCAGTCATGAATTAATCCAGTGACTGACTTGTACACAGCCTAGTAGGGCCAGAGCTGAAAAAGCTTTGCTGTTCCTTGCGTTCCCCATTCAGTGAAGGCACCCTTCTGCTCTGTGGATCTGTTGCCTGCATGTGTGATCAGTAGACTGCAATTACAAAGGATAGGGTCTGTCTTTACCTGTGGCTGTGTGAGAGCAGAGCAGGAGCCCACTGAGTGAGTCAGCACTAGGAAGAAGGCATTTGAAACCTCGTCCTTCTTTGTGTCGCTCTTGGTGTTGCAGTGGCATGCAAGGGCTATGCCATAGTCCTCGGCCAAGTTCATGCTGTGCCTATAGAAATGTGAAACAAAATGGCAGTCTCTGTCCCAAAGAGCTTACAGTGTGTGGCAAAAGCCAGCAGATGGGTATGGTTAGACAGATGGGAGAGCGCAGGGGAAGGGTGACGTGGTATCGGTCAGTGCTCAGCGTGGCAGGCAGCCTTCCTGGGGCACCAGCTGCTGCTCCTGTTTCCCATGGGGCATCCTGGCAGTTCTCCAGCACACCCCAACCTGGACCATCCACCTGTGCCCTGTGATGGTGCTGGCTGTAGGCTGAGGAATTGTTCTAAACAATGATGTAGCAGCTAGTCCTGGGATCTGCGCTACAATGTGCTGTATAGGCATTTTCTTGATGGTCATCTGGGTGTGGATTTACAGGGGAGAGGGGACGTGGATGCGGTCATGGATCTTCTGATGGCACTGTGCTGTCCCCTCAGCACTGCTTGTTGCAGCATGCAGTTGCAGTCATGGGAAAGCACAGTATTGTCTCCTTCCCTCAGAGGTGATGGCGTCTGGCCTGATGTCCATTATAGGTGTTCAGAGGATGATGTTAACATTTCAGCCATGTGTGCTGGAGTTGTAGAGGGCTGGTTGTATGTGACCTCTGCCAGTCACGGGGCAAGGATACCTTTTTCTTTTATTTTGCTGTCAGTTGACTTCCAAATAGAAGAGTCTGTCCCTGGAAAGCTTTTTGCCTAGGAGAGACTGTTTTCTTACTGCTACTATTTCATACAAAGTTAATTCTAATGTAACATTTATTAATTCAACAGCATTCTGTTCTCCAGGCTAAAAAAATAATCTTTACTCTGTCAGATTCCTGTGTCAGGACAAGTTGTGAAATGCTGTAACTACTTTGCTTCAGCATTTCTGTTTGACAGAATGTATGTATCTGCTTTGTGTAGAGAAGAATTAAGTTTGATTGAAGTAGTTGTTTTGAGGAATAATTTATCTTTGCAATTATTTTCTGAAGCATTATCTGCTTATATTGGAGTGCCTTCAGTTAGATTAGAAATATGAATGTTTTAATTTAAGAAATGGTTTGCAAGTTGCTAATATGTTTTAGTGGGGTAGTGAGACCTGGCTCACGCAGGCTTCTCAGCCCTGCCATCTTCTCCTCATCCCCACAGACATCTGTCATGAAGCACCATTAGCATATCTGAATAAGGATTTCTGGTTTTCTGCAGAACTGTTTGACGCAATTTGAATATCCAGTTATACAAATATATTCCCTTGAGGTTTGGTTTGTTTTCTGGGAAAGTGTGTGAAAACTATGCTATACTGTATGGGAACGTGTTGTGATAGGGATCCTGCAACAAATGATGCCTCAGTGCCATTGCTTAAATCATCTGGTGATGACATGCACAAGTTAGGCACACTCTGCTCTCTCTGTGAAACTATGCTTGCCTTGGGGTTTGCATTTAAGTTGTATCTTTGGTTTTGCTTTCACAAAGCAGCATGCATGTAAAGACTGAGAAGCTCTGATACAGCCTGACTTCATGTGGGATTGCAGCAAAGCTTGGCAGCTCTGTCTTTTAACCAAACGCAGCTGCAGCTAAATCACTGTATTTCAGCTTCATGCCATTAGAGTGTTATATCACTTTTGCCCAATACCCAGAGAACCTGTACAGCCTTGCAGAAGCCAGCCTAAAATGTTTGAGTGCTCAACAATTTGGAGAGTACAGTGTGTACAGATGTAAATGTCACATTTTTCTCAAAACTATTCTGTGACTAGGAGGAACTTTTGGTAATGTCTGCCCTTATTCTTATGAATGTAGAGGTAGAAGGGGTCCTGAGGAGTCACTTCAGTCTTCTCCCCAAGTAACTAACCTCTTCATAATTAGAAGGACAGTTTACCCTAAAATTTAACTTCACTCTTCATGGAAATTAAGTGGATCACTATTGACTTGCTCCAAGCAACATGGGAAGTGTTTGCTGCTGTCTTCAGACCAACTCTTCGTATTGCAAAACTGTTGTTTCCTGTGCTGATAATCTCAAACCTGGGAATGACTGGAATCACAACCATCACTGCCTGGCATCCCTCTTCCTCCTTTTCCTTTTTGGACCAAAGAAGCCTGATTGAATTTTTTGCACAGAGCAGTTTTTCAGGCATCTTGTTGGCCTTTTTACTGGCCTCAGGATCTTGCAGGAGCAGCATTGTGGATGGTGCTCTGGCTGCTCTCAGGCCTCTAGCAGGGAGGAGTAATGGTCTCCCACACTGTGTGCCATATTCCTGTAAGTACACACAATGCTTTGCAAGAGTGTCCCCACTTCTGACTCACATTCAGGGTATGATCCCTGCCACTTTCCAGATCATACTCTGCAGGACTGCTGCCTGGCTACTCATTCTCTTTCTGGCATTTGTACATTGAGTTTTTTCAATGTTCTGATATTACTGCTTTTTACATACGCCTTTATTGAATTTCTGTGTATTTATTTGAAGGAGTGGGCTATTTAATCCCATCAATATCGATCTGAATGCTGTATCTGAATGTTTAGCAAGACCTGCTTAGCAAGGCTGAGGTGTTTGTGGGAGTGGGAGGTGGGCTAAATGGCTGTACTAATATGCCTTGTCCTCCAGGAATACTGCACCCTTCTATGGATGATTTTGGCAGCTGGAGAAGATCCTCTGTAACTGAGGATCCATGGGTGAAGTGCAGCATCCTTTAAAACCTTTGCTTTCACTGTATTTGGAGTGGCCTATTTTTTCAGGCAGCTTCTCATCACCTCGTTTTGCAGTGCTTGGTTCAAGGGACTGTTGAGGTGTCATTCACAGTTACTAGCTAGAATAAAGATAATTGTAGTTAATGGTATTTCACACTGGTGACAGATTGGATTTAAGAGGTTCTAGCCTCCTTCACCAAGGAATATATGATTGTCTCCCTCTCTGGTGCTGGCCATCTTCTTAGGAGCAATTCAGGCCTTTGTGGGTTCAGACCTGCAGAATGACCCACCTTGGCAAGGAAACAGCAGTGTCAACAGCTTACCCCTTGCTCACCTCCTTGGGCAGCATAGATGAAGCTGACTTTTTATTTCCCAGGGGTGGCAGTTTTTTTATTTCCCAGGGGTGGCAGTTTTTTTATTTCCCAGGGGTGGCAGTTTTTTTATTTCCCAGGAATGGCAGGACTTTTGCCAGCTGCCCACCAGCAGTGTGCAGATCTAGTTAGCAGGAAATGTGTCCTGCTATGTGGATTGAAAACATGTTAATTGTGTTGCAGCCAAGATGCCTAAGATTAAGATATCTTTTTGTTGGAAAGCCAGCTCCTCATTTAGCATTTCCAGCATCCTGGAAGGATTGTGTGGGTGGGTATGGGTTTTTTTTTCCTTTCTTTTATTTTTACTATTTACCTTTCCTCGCTTGTATTTGATCTGTGACATTACAGCACTAGTGAAAAGTTAGAAAAACTTGATTCATGATTTTAAGTTTGCTGCTTTATATCCATACTTGGGTTTTAATCAGATTGTCAGGAAATGAGAGACTTTTCCTCTTTTTAATGCCTGTTAGACTTCCAACTGTTGTAGTCAGTTGTCAGTATCATGACAAATCAGACCCAGTATCTTCCTTTGTCTCATGTTCAGCTTGCGGTGACTGTTTGTCCTTCTGGTTGAAGTCCTGCTGCCTGCCATGAAACCTGACCAGTGGCCCACAGGATTAGAGCAGTTGCTCTACAGCAGTTCTGTGGAGCCCTTTCACCTTTCTGGTAGTTTTAATTGAATTTATGATGAGGGTAGGTAGTGGTCCAGATAAACTTTTGAGGCTTGTCAGTATTCTGCTTTCCCATCATTCTCCCCAAACTAGAAGGGATGGCAGGAATTGCTGTCACAAGTCAGTGTTATGTTTCAATGTTGATATTGGTACATTTGTCAAAAAACCACACGTTGCTGTGTGGGCTGATCCCTGTACATCTGCCTTTGTGACACGTGTAGTCCACAGTTTCATCCCCTCCAGATTTTTGTTTCAGTGTAAGAAAATGGGGAAAGATTAGGTTAGTATTAGCTGGTGTGCCCTGAGATAAAAACAAACCATCTGCAAGGAGCATAGTTCTGACAAGAGTCTGTGCTTGTTTTAAATATTAAGTATGCAAAGTTGGACATTTTCAAGAATACCTGGGAGGTTTGGTCTCTCGTATTTGTCAAAAGTGAACAGGATTTGGGGCCATACCTGCCTTCAGCAGTTCAGAACATAAACCTGCAGCCCTGCAAGCCTGGGGCTGAGACTCTGCCACTCTGGAAAATCAAAGGCAGCTTGAGCAGAGGAGCAGAGGAGCAGCCTCGCCCTTGGGTTCTGCAGTTCAGATAACTTGATGAAGGAATATTGCAAATGCTGGTCTGGAAAGCAGGGCAAGCAATGCCGAAAGTAGGTGTGCAGGCCAGCGCTCAGCCTGGCAGACAGTGCATGTTAAATCAGGGTGATTTATGAAACCATGGCTGTTAAAAGCTTCCTTGTGCACTGGAGAAAGCAGAGCAGCCAGATTGGTCAAAATCCAACACCCAGACAGTTTGAATTGGCTACGGCTGCAGTAATAACCATGGCAAAACTCGAAGAGCTGTTTCATGCAGGCTTTGCAGGCTGCCACATCCTTGCTGCCTTTCAGCAAACAGACAGTGTCAAAATGTTAGGCAGTATGAGGACATTTCCATGGTAACGTTAGCATCCCATGACACTCGTCCTTGTGCTGCAGTGTCAGTGCATGCTGTCATCGTACTTTCTTCCTCCATCTGGGCCTTTAGGAATGCCATGGTGCTGATCATATGGATTTCTTCAGTGACTTCTCATAGTTACAGGGCTGAGGGTGGAAAAGGTGTGCTCTCTGGGTTTTTGGGTATCTTAAATAAGGCAAGTATTCCTTCTTTTAGCATAGCAACTCTCTCCTAATTCAGCCTAAAAGCACCTGGGCTTGCTTTCTGTTGCACTAGAGACAGCTTTCCCTCAGTGCTTGGACAGCTCGCTGCAATGGCTGTGTCTGTACCTGCCATCAGAGTCACCCACACTCCCATCGCACAGCTTTTTGTCAGATGGCTCTGAAATCACTCAGCTCCTGAAGACGCTCCAGTCTTGTTTCAAGTCTGATCCTTTCAGCCTAGAGAAGGCTCATTGCTGATGTCCATCTGCAGCTTGACAGCGATCTCCTTCCTCCTCCTCTCCTGTTGCAGGAGCTATCAGCTGCTCCGGACACTGCTTACCGTGGGGCTGGTTTTGGACAGCAGTCTGAGGTCTTTGGGTGCAGTTTCATTCATGGCCAGCTCCTGGTTTCAGCTGTGGCTTGGTCAGTAGTTTTGGCCTGCCTATATATATTTCAGTTCCTGGTGCTATTTTTGCAGCGACAATCTCCCGCTAGGATTCTCAGTACTCCCCATGTGGGTTTTTCCCCCTTTTCTTTCTTTATTTATGTATTTCTACCAGGTGATGTATTCCAAAATTAGCATCATGAGGTTTTTTTCACTGAGCAGGCAACACGTTTGTTGGCTCTTTTCCCTTGACATAGAGAAAGCTGTTCTCAATATGTTATTGATAAGATAGAGCTTTGGCAAGAAATAATAAAGGTAAAGATGTTTTTCTGTGGGGCAGCCTGTGGCCCTTCCACCAACACGTTTTTCACCTCTGCTTGGTACTTTGTAAGAGCAGCAGCGAGGTACTGGTTTAGTTACTGTGCATGTGTAGGTTCTGAAAATTACACAAGTAAAGAGACAGACATTTAACTAACAATTTGCCTACCCAATATGCATAAGCAATGTGCAATCCAAGTGTGTGTGTGCACGGCAGTTTCTGACACAGCAGTGCTGTAGTGTAAAGGGGTCATGTATGATAAACCCTGGTGCTTGTGATTTTAACATCTAGTCTAAAGTACTTCACCTGAAGGGACTGAGAGGCTAAATGTGAGACTTGAGGAAGTACAAACTGGAACTAGAGGAAGGAGCAGAATTTGACTTTCAATCATCTATTTCTCAAGACCCACTTCTGAACTCTTTTACAACAATAATTCTCAGCTCTCCCATTTTGCCCAGGGCTCCACTTTGAGTTGTGCCTCAGTTCAGAGTTGTCTTTCTATAAACCTGGTTTTCATCTTTTTCCACTGAATTCCTAGCTTGTGCGTGGTAACAGGAGTAGGTCTGTTGCTGTGATCTGTCTGCTCTTTCTGCAGAAACACTCTTAGTGCAGCTGGACAGGAGGTGACTACTTTGTCCTAAACTCAGTTTTTCCCAAGACACAACTGAAGCCAAGTGTCTCTAAACCTGCCTGTGTCAGCCCTGCACCAGTATTTTTGTATTTCTGTCTCAGTACTGCCTGGTTTACCTACTACAGAGCTCTGTGAAATATTGCATGGTTGACTGAGGCAAAATTTGGCTTGTTGCTCTAGGGATTAATACCAGGCAAATTATCCACAGTCCATTTTAGTTGGTGAATTTGACTCTGTGTTTGCATAGCCTGTTCACTGCAGCCATCTGCTGCAAAGACACAGCAAGCTTGTAGGACAGATTGACTGTGAACATCAGGAAGTCTTATTTCAGGCCGTAATTCTGTTTAATTTCCTGAAATCTAGAAAAATGTTTATTTCCTAAAACACCTTTTCCCATGAGCCCTAAGACTTGGTTTCCAAAGATCACCTGCTTAGGCTACCAGCTGCGTGAAAAATGTTTGGAGGGGAAGTTAGTGCTGAACAGTGACAACACGATGACCTGAAACGTATCAAAATACTCATTAATACCCAAGCTTCTGTCAGTTTTATTAGGAATGTGCTTTCATGTGCAAGTTGACTAACACAAAAGTGCTTTGCAAGTGTCAGTGACACAGATTTAAGAGGCATTTGGCCTCTGATGTTCAGTAAATGGTTTAGAAACTGGATTTTGCCTGCTCCAATGCTAAACTACTGTGTCAGGCAAGATTCTCAGCCTTTTATTTCAGTTTGTAAAAGAGGGGAAAAAAGCTTAACATCTTGATATGAGTACACCTTACAATATTTAGACATTGTAAAAGATTCAATGACCTGCTCTTTTAAACTCTTACAGTCATCAGATTGGAGAGGACATTGCCGTCAAAAGCGAACATTTTAAAACTGACTGATCTAAGTGGTCTATTAGTTGACCCGTTTTTCCCCTTGATGTTCCTGTGCTTATCTCTTCAGAACTGCAGGTGTTCAGTCCACTAAGGCTGCAGTGCAGAAAGGGGAAAAGAGCTGCAAAACTAGGACAGACTCGGATTATATTTAACAATGTTCTATTTTGACTTGACAACCAGCTATCGAACACCTACAAGTTTGCAACTGTGATTCACTTGGAAACTCACATAACTTATGTCAGTTTGTATTAATAGCTTCAAAATTGTAACTGCTTTTAGCAGTGAGATTCATTAACAGCTTCTACAAACACGCTGACAATCAGTTGAAAACCTGAAAATATTAGGTGTATATAAAAATGGATTATGCCATAAAGGAACCTCCCTGTGCTGCCAAATGTGTTTACAGCAAGTTCTTTCGGGTGTTAGGCATAATGACTTCTCTTCATCACTCTCAGTACATCTTACTGATAGCAAAAAGTACTTGAGGACTGATCCACACTCTAAATTAATTTGAAGCTGCTGATCTAATGGGGTTACATGGCATAAGTGTATTTGGGAGTTACTGTGTCCACAGCATTTTTCTTGGCAAGTGAAAGCCAATTGGTGCATATTTTGGGAGGTATTTGGTCCTTCACATTATGGCTTCATTGGGAAGTGTTATTGTGTCAAACCATGACTAGATGTTCTCCGAGCTGTACTAAGTGCTTGGAGTTCAACTCTCCTTTGAGCTTTGCACCCTACTGCTAGCCACCTCTGAGAAATCTGGTGCAGAGGAGGTGGAAGTTTTCATTGCCTCCTACCATCTTTTTTCAAGATACTAAATAAATAGCTAACAATGGTTGTGTATAACTGGTCCTCACTGGCCTCTGTTAGCTGTCCTCTGGGGTGATTGAGTCGGTTACTCCTCCAGGCTCTTAGTAAAGTCATTTCTGTGCATATATGGAGCTTTAAGGTTTCCATCACTGACATGATAGGCCAAGACATTGTAGAAGTGAAATGAAAAATGAGATTCAAGAGAAGGAAGAGTTCAGGATGGCATTGGCTTGATGCTGAGTTGCATAGTCAGACTTGTTGCTGGGAATACATCTGTGGACGTGTACATTTGGGCTGAGATTCCTAAGGCTCTGGGTACCTCCAGGACTACTCCATTGCTCCTTACAGCAGTCAGTCATCCACTTCCCTCAGTTCCTTCTTTCTCTTCTTTCTGTTATATTCATCCCACTGCCTTTTCTCTTCCTTTTGGCCATGAATAATTCAACTGTGCTTAAGTTTTCAGATGATATTTGCACAGTCTTATTCATCTATCACCCATTTTTGGCATCTGTCATTTGGATGTGATGTTGCTTTGCTGACCTGTGACTCTTAGGTTGGCCAAGTGTGCTGACTTAAGGAGACAGAGTCTCCTGAGACCAGAAGGAATGGCTGGCTCAGGACACAGCAAAATTGCAAATAGCAGTCCTTTGAAAACGGTGCTGGTCTGGTAAGGGAGCAAAATTCCTTATCTTCAGAACACAGAAATCTTGGGGATTTTTTCCCATTTCTCATTGTTCTTTTTTACAAGGTTACGTGTTGTTTTGAAGTACACCAAATGGTCCTTCACCCTTCCTTCCCTAGAGTTATAAATAGCTGTCCAGATAATTAAGTACAGTTGATCATCTTCCAGTAACACTATTTGTATTTTAAGTGTTGCAATAACAAACAATTCATTGGCCATATAACACAGCAGGTGATCAAACCACCACTGGCTCAGCATGTCTGTGGTGAAACAGCCTGTGACAGGGAAGGAGTGTAATTAGCAAGAGACAGAGAATGGGATTGAAAAAAAAGATGTGAAAATAAGCGGAAGGATTTGATAAGAATTAGGAGAGTAAATGACAAACCAGTAGTTAAATGGTGCATGATTAGTCAACTTATTATTTCTACACTCATTAAATATTGTGACTCTGTAATAGCTGCCCCTAAGTAATAGCAAACAGTTGGGTCAGAAGACTCCAGAAGTAGATTTATGTCGACATGTATGCTGACTCCGGGTTTAGACCTGTTTCTTAGGCTGGGCTTAGGTCAAGATGAGCATCCCCAGAGATGTTTTCCTGGTTGACTTGATGACCTGAGATTCATCTTCATCTTTAATCAGGATCAAAATACCAGTCACCCCACTGAAAGGCTGTGAGAGAATGTATTCCTCCTCTGAACTTTGGTACAGGTGGGAGTATCAGAACTGTCTGGTGAACAGACATTTCCTTTGGTGGGCACACTAATTCAGATCTCTTTCCTGTCCATGGGAACTCATCTTCATGCATCTTTGGGAATATGCTATTATTCAATAGCAAAACCTTTCCATTGTAGTCTAACAGTCTGTGCAGGGTGCTTTTGATTTTAGCAGATAGGAATTAGAAGAGTTCAGTTCTTTCCTGGATACATATGTCCATGCTGCACTGCAATGAGAAGTAATGGGAATAGCCGAGCTGTGAAAGGACAATAGACCCCAAGGACTAGATCATATATTAGACATTTCAGCTGACTTTTGTGCAGAGCTGGGCATATAAATTGAGTTTGGATGGATGAGAGATCAGTAAATGGGTTACTGTCATTTGTCCATCATCTGCTGGGCATCAGGGGTAAGTCAGCAGGTGACGTCCAGAAGGCCAGTGAGAGTCCTCTAGTGGGACTAGTGGCTTTCTATGATAGTGTGACTACCTCAGTGGACAAGGGACAACCTGTGGATGTGATCTATCTGGACTTCTGCAAGGCCTTTGACACAGCCTCCCACAACATTCTTCTGGCCAAGTTAGAGAGCTGTGGATTTGATGGGTGGACTGTTCAGTGGATAAGAAACTGGCTGGATGGCCGCATCCAGAGGGTAGTGGTCAATGGCTCGAAGTCCAGCTGGAGATCAGTGACAAGTGGCTTCAGTGGAGTGCAAATGGGGAAATGGTTGTGTGAAAGTATCTAAAGTCATTGCAAAGGTACTTCATTGAGAAGATTGCTGTTGCTTGTGTGTTTTAATGAAGAGATAAGATGGTGTTTCCTCTGAGGTTTCCGCTGGACTGTTGGTCTATACTGTAAACAGTAAAACTGCTCCAAGGGAAATTAGGCTGTGTGTTCAGTAGCTCCCAACTTATAGAGTTTAGTTTTGTCTCTGAGCACTAAATTGCTTGGAGTTCAATAATTCATCTCCTGCCAACTGCTTTATTGCGTTTGATTTATTAATGAGTTGGCTTGGACAGCTGTCCTAACACTGTATCACAGCGAAGGGAAACCAAGGCTTGTGCTAAGCACACATCACAAATGCTGGCACATATTGGGTGAGCAATACACCATGTTCCTGGAGCTGGCCCCCGGGGGTCAGTGTGGTTAGTAGATGTGGTGTGCAAGAACTGGAGCTCCTAAATTCTAACCCTCTTTTGTCTGTCAGTATCTCTTCCCAACACTTACCCTCCCTCTGTCTCTCTCTTGCTGTAGAACTTCAGATCATGCTCTCCTTGCTTCAGAAGTGGATTGTGATGGTTAATTAGTTAATGTTTGTAGAGCAGTGTACAAAACCTGCAAAGGGCTGCTGTCCTTCGTGGTATTATTAGAACTGGAGAAAGACTGCCAGAAGGTATTGATTACTTGGTAAAAAAAAGCCCTTCAAACTTCTTTGGTCTTTCTTCATTACTGTTTTTTATCTCTTAATCCTGCAAACATTTCGTAGGGTAGATTTATTTGCCAAAAGATCAAAACAAAATGTTGACAACTACTGGTGCCAATTTGTAGCCTCCTGTGTGGGTGACATCAGAGGAACTTGTGCAGTGCTCTGAAAAGTCTAGGCTTAAATTCCACTTGGATCCTGGAACTGTTGTTTGAGTAAATCATCCAAGTATCCAGGTAAGGATAGCATGTCAAGTATCAAAAACAAGAGAAAAAAATATATCTCTGGGGCTTGTGAAACTGTGTTTTGTGTAGAAGCTTGTATATACTTCCTAAAGCCAACATTTTGATTTGTTTAGTGAAGTTTGAGTTGAGTACAAGCTGAATCTTGCTGAGTGTAGTGGGTGCTTTTGAGAGAACTGTGGTGACTGGTGGGAAGGACTTGCTGCCCTCTCTGTTTTCTAGTTCATCTCACAGTGATGGTTTGCAGCTTTCCTTATACCTCACTGTGGAAAACAATGTCACACTTTGAATTCATTACAGAATACCAGAAAAATACTCTAGTCATTCTTGGATCCATAGGGCTAAAATTTAGTAGTGACTTCAAAATCAGGGATGACCTTACAATTTACTCTGATTGAAATGTGTAGTGAGAGTAGAAGCAAAGTGTCTTTCTTCAAATTAGACCAGGGACACAGTACAGACCTCCAAACATCTGCAGATGTTATGAGCTAGAAACTGCTTCAGCAGGGAGACTAAAGCCAGGCTTTGGTGATAATGATAAGTGCTTTTTGTGCATGTGTCAGACTCGCAAATGGATTTACTTTGGTTATCACAAGTCCCCTTCGTGTTCCTTTCCAACCATTAACCTTATTTGAATGAGTATTTGGGTAAATGAGTTTTTATGCAAATAGTGATGACTGCACTTGGTGAGAGTCATCTGGTGGTGTAAGAACTGATGTGTCATGGAGTGAAGGGCACATCTTGTCAAAAGTGCTTGAAGGTCCTGTGCTGACCTGGCATGCCAACCTGCTTGCTCAGGAACAGGGCACCTTCTAGGTGTGCTGGCCAACTGGAAATCCTGAACAAGGACCAACTTCTTTGCTTTTAAAACTTGGGACATTTCATGAACAAAGAAAGGACAAGAACCATCAGCAGATGCTATAAACTCATTTCCCAGTGCCAGCTACATAGATTTCTTCTATAAGTAACTAAGATGTGAGCAAGTCTTCTAGCTGCCTGCTGCATAAAGTATAGGTGAAAAGAAAAAAAGCAAATGACAGAATTCATGTGCAGCTGCTTAGGTATGTTACCAGTGAAAGGGAAGAGTGGTACCAGTGCTGAGAAGTGGCAAAGAGATGTCTTTTGTTATTCAAATGTGTCATAACGCATCTGTAACTTAGAGACAGAAGAAGAGCTGTGGGACATGGGAGAATAAAGACCCGACAGTACAATTTTTAATGTTCTTTAAATGGAGCAGTTGGTAACTAGTTGTCTGTTTGAGAAAAACACAGAATACAGTTTTTAATGGTGGTGCTGCTAGGTAAGCTCTTGTGGGCATTGCAGTATCATCCCTGATGGTTCAGGCATGTATGGAGTTAGACATGAGCTCACTGAGACAGTGGCTCTGTGGTTGAGAAAGGGCCTACTGTGACAGGCTGGGCATGTAGGGAACAGAGGAGACTATGTAGGACATCCATTAAACCTATTGCACAAGCTATAGAGGAGAGAAACTTCAAAGCAGCTTAAGAAGTGAATGAAAGGCTACTGCAGACTGAGGACTTTGATTTCACTTATCTGTGTTGTGGCAAGACGGGAAGAGTAAGATGTTTTTGTGTCTGCAGAAAGTCAGGGAGATGGCTGGGAGGGAGACAGTGCTGGTTCAAGGCATCAGCCTGACCTCCTGATCACCAGCAGGCCAGGTTTACCACCATCCTTGTGTAATACACAGCTAAATGGGAGATAATGACACCTGAAAGCAGGAGCATGGCTTCTTCCCCAAGAGCCCCACTTCCACCAGCCGTGAGTTTGGCCTCATGTATAAGTGCCCACCTCATAACTCAGAGAGTGCTAGCTGCCCAGATTTATTGCAGTGCTTCTTCAGGATGCTGACCCAGCCTCCACTGCCTTATGGCTTGAGGACTCCCTCCCATCTTGACTTTTTTACTTCATTAATTTTGTCTGGTTGCTTTTTGAACCCTTGTTAATGTCCAGTAGCACTAAAAAGTCCTGCAGGGAGAAGATACCACTCCTTAGCAGGGAGCAGTGTCCACTGCCTTTCTCACCTCATTAGGATGTCTTCTTAACTCTTGGCATGATGATTTCTTGGCGGTAGGTTGCCACAGAGCTGTGATGGGACAGACCCTAATTTTAGCACTTATGCTGGTTTAATGACAGTAATAGAAAGTCAATTTATAGTCAAGAACAAATTGCCTTTTTATATGGGGAGGAGGATAATTCCTCCCATGTGCTACATTATTAAATTTGTAATCTTCATTTTTAATGCTTCTCAAAGTGAATATTAACAGATTCTAAAATACAGATCCTAAATTTATGAGCTGCATTTTTTTCCCCTCAAACTGCTTGAGTTCTATAATTTCTATAATTTATCTTTAAAGGTGAACTTCAGCAAGGCTATTTTAAAAAAAACCAAAAACTTAATAAATTAAAATCCTGTACTTACTACCTATCTCTGGACAAGCTTGAAGGCTCCAAGGATACTTACATTTTAAATTGCAATAATAGGTAACTATTTCCATCTTTGCTGAATGGTATGTTCAGACTTATTCCCTAGTGATAAAAGACACTGGAGAGAAAAAAAGACACATTTTTGTGTGTCATTTGCTAGTGAGGAGGCTGTTGTGATGCTCTTTTTCGTTGCCAAGGAAACAGAGCCCTGAACTCAGCAGGCAGGAGGAGGAGGAGGAAAGGAGGTTATTGCACTCCTGAGCTCACTTTGTAGTTTTGACTCATCATTGGGGATGGTGAATGGGTTGAGACTGAGGGTCTGTCTCTGAAGTTCACTTTCAAAACTGTGTGTTCTCCCTCCATAGGTTTGTTTCTGCTTTAGCTGAAATCAATGTGAAGGCTAGAGGTTGATGACAGGGCTCCCCCCAGGACTGATATTGTGGGGTCGCTGGCTGTATGCACCCAGGTCACTACTGCAGCTATTGTACACCAGAGTGAATCAGAGTGCAGCCAGTAATGGAGGGGGATTGTACCTCTCTGACCTTGTCAGTGCTATCTTGGGAAATCCCAAGGCCTCCTTATGTTAGCCCAGTCTGAGAACAGAAATGTACAAGTTAACTGCAGATATAAGAAGGAAGCAAGTCACACATGCACTTCATAAGCAAGGTTAATGCACAGTGTCCTCTTCTGACCTTGTGTCATCACTGCTGGTCAGTCATTACCTGACCAAATCTTATAAAGAGTTTCTCATCAAACATGTTTTTTTTGTTAGATAAAACTATTTTTTTACTCCTAAATAAAGACACATTGCCATGTAATCCAGATTTGATCTTCCTAAACTGGCAGTGTTGTCTGCAAGATGGACCCTGGCTCTATCACAAGTCCATACTTTTATTTTTTTCTTCATCTGTTCTCTTTTCTGCTCTCATAGTAGAGAGAGAAATTGGCAAGGTGCTTGACAGTTTTTTGTTCATCCTTGCTCCTTCTACAAAATGTTTTTAGAAATATTTGGCACAGATCATGGGATTTTGGTGAATTTGCTGCTGTGTGCATGTCATGAGGTAGCCATGCTACAAACAGCTATCCACTTCTCCTGAAGCTGTGCAGGTGTGTGGCTGTTTTATGCTATGATTAACACAGATTTCATTCAGTACAGTATTGAACACTGTGGTGTGTCTCTTCTGGAAAAAGAACTGCTTCTTCCTGCATCTAATGTTTGGTAATTGAGAAAACCAGGTCTTGATCTTGTTCCTAAAACAGTAATCTACTGCATTGATGGCTTTTTTTCTGTAATCAGTAATCATCAGACAGGCATGATATTTTGGTTGGTTTCCCACGTTTTCCAGTATCTCTAAGCAGCAATGAAGACTTTTTATCTGTTTTCCAGATTTGGCCAAAGGGCTTTTTTTCCTTCGTTGGAAGCTCAGTGCCCTGCTTAGACAAAGAGTGAATTGAATTTCCCAGTGGACTTCAAATAATTTAGGGTGGGTTTATGTCTGAGCACTGTTTTTATGCATGCAGAAGACAGAGGTAGGAGGCAGTTATGTGTCTGCCATGTTCATCTGTGGGAGAGTTTGTCACTCGGATGAGAGTCTGCATGCATCCCTTCAGGGTTTGGGCTGTGAACATTTTCTTTGAATGTTTCTTTCTTAGGAGGCTGCTGGTTAAATTTCAGCACCTCTGTTTTTGATATTGGATGGTGTTTTCCACGTTTAACAGCTTGACTTGTCACTGGCTGAAGGTAGTTATGATGTGTGAGTGACAGGACTGTTTGCTATGAGATGAAAGCCAGTGTTTTGACCACTTTGATTTCTTAGTTACCACGAATCACATCGTAAGGTTCTGCTGCTCCTGTCCTGCTTCTGTGCACCAAAGCCTGATCCTCTCTTCTAGTTGTCCAGAGATGCCTGTGCCCAAATTACTATGGTCATGAAGGGTAGGGTCCTCTCCCTCCACTTCATCCATGCAGAACCAGGCACTGTGTTAAGGTGATCCTGGATCCTAAAAAGAGATCTATACAGGAGACCCAGCATGAGTGCAGTGGATCCATTTTCAAAAGGAGAGCTCTTGTTTGTGGATTTGAAGAGCTGGGGAGCAATTTTGGGCTGCTGCTGCACTCTATTCTCTCCCTGTGCTGGGTTCTTCCCCAGGTTATTGGGACAGAGCCACCCCATGTGCTTGCTATGGCAGCATTGCAGACACGCTGCAAGTGGAGGTCATTGGACTCTTCTTCGTACCACTTGGGAAGAAAATGGTTCCCTTTAAGGCACCTGTGGTGGGCTGCAGTAGTCATCTGGCACAGCAGGTACTACACAACTGTGGACCTGTCAAAGGATGTCTTTACATGAGTCAAAGCAACGTGTAGAATTAGATGGGGATAACGTTCTGGCTTGCTTGCTTCTGTTAGCATTTGCTACAGGTATTATGTGCAAGCACCTTTGAAGCCTGATGCAGGTAGTTGTATCATCTGCTGAAATTGCCTGAAATTAGAAGCTTAATGCCTGAAATTGTTTGACTTCTGGAAACTAGACCATCATCTCCCCCTCTCCCCTTTCACAGTGGATCAAATAATTGCTTCCAAATGGACACAAGTTATAGAATGGTTAGGGTTGGAAGGGACCTCTGGAGGTCATCTAGTCCAACCCCCCTGCACTGGGCAGGGACATCCCCAACTAGAGCAGCTTGCCCAGAGCCCTGTCAAGCCTCGAAAGCAGTGTGTATAATTAAAGTCAACTCCTTGTGAATTTGATCATTCATTTCCTTAAGGAAAATATGATGAAGTAATTACAACCCAAGCTAAACACAAATCAAATGCTATTCTAAGCATGATTCTGCACCATGATTCTAGTTTATGAATGACTCCAGGGTTCTGTAGCTTCATGCCTGTTGAAGAAATGTGGCTGTGTTTTTAATTGTGTTTATAACAAATGAACAAAAGGTTGCATGACTCATTCACTGTGCTAAGACTTTTGCTTGCTCTTTGTGTTCACACACGTGGTCTTGACAAAGCTGCTCACTCCTAAAAGAGCATCAGTGGAAAAGCAAAATATCTTTTTAATAAATCTGGCTTTGTCAGCTCCTCCCTTTTGAATTTTGTCTGTACCAAAACTAAACTTTGCCTTAACTGTGAATTTGGAGGCAATTATTTCTACAGTCCTTAAGCCAGAGCCCTGTCCTCACTGTCTCTCCATCTTTCCTGTGTAGCACATACTTTCCCGTTTCAGCCAAATTTGGCAGACAAGTGGAAGATCTTCAGACTCTACAAATGCTGCGAGACGATGGCTCTGTGTAGAGAAAAAGACCCAGACTAGTGCCCTCAGAAGGAAAGATCTGATACATAATCTCATTTTAAGAGTAATGTCCTGAGTGAAAGCAAACCATGGGAGCTGAGTGTTACAAATCCCCTGGATACAGAGATTTGTCAGCTCCTCTGAGATGCTTTGGTGGCTTCAGGAGCTTCATGATCCAAGGCCTCTTCTGCAAGGGAAACCACAGCTTGCAAACTGGCTGCTTAAATTATTTTGCCCACTGGTTTCTTCTGGAGTTCTTGAGTGAAGAGCAGGATGCTAGGCATTTCCAGGAGGTAGACCTGGTGAGCAGGCAGGTTCAGCAGGCTCAGGAAGGGCAGACCAGCCTTGTGCAAAGCTTCCAGCCTTAGCCAAGTGTAGGCAGGGCAACTCTTTATCTCATGCCGTTCTTCTCTTATTATGACACTTCTGAGCAGCTTTTTTTGTGTGAAGTCACCTCATTTTTGTGATCCTTCTCTAAACTGAAAGGTTTTCTGCAGCTCAAGCTCATTCATTTTTCACATCTTAAGCAACATCCTCAGAGTTATTAACAGTGTGAGATGGATGGCAGAATTAGGACAGAGTGCTCTGATTCAACTCAGTCATAATTAAGTAGAGATCCTGACCTGGTTGTCATAACTTTTATTGGTCAACTTGAAGGACTTCTAGCCCCAGGAACACAAATTTGGTCCACCTCTGGTCCTTCTTGTGAAATAACAAGAAGAAATCCCTAGGATGGCCCAGGCAGACAAACCAGGTACCTGCCTTTCAGCTTTTTGTGTTTTCCTGATGCCCAGATCTTCATAGTTGGCAATGTTTCAAGAATTCTGAACTGAGAACATTTTGTCTTAAAGCACTACTGGTTGTTGGTATTATGTCTGACATTTCCCCCAGCTTTCTAGGAAAAAAATATTACAGGGTAGTAGTTTAAATAAAAGCAGTTATTTGTTATTATTTGCCTGTGCCAAATGTAACTGTTCTCTGAGTCTCTTTGCTAAACTTTTCTTGCCTTGGCATAGAATCATAGAATGGTTAGGGTTGGAAGGGACCTCTGGAGGTCATCATATACTTAGACAATAGACCCCTGGGACCTCCCAGGTGGACAAATGTCAAAGAGGAGTTGTTAAACTCTTAATGAGGTTGGAACCACAAAATCAGAGAAGGGGAAAGATTGGATCCCTGCTTGCTGTGCAGTCTGAATGTGTGGGGATACTTATTGCATTATAAATATCATAGTAAGATTTATTTATTGATTGATGGATTTATTAATTTTTTAAGTCATCAGCCCTTGTCCAAGCACAAAAGAACCAGAAGATGGAGAGTTAGCTGGGACATGTCCATCCCAGATGTGCAGCTCTTCCAGGGGTGGCTGGTGCAGCATGAGCAGTCCTGGGCTTGCAGCAGGGGCAGTGCTTGGTTTCCATTTCTGGGCTGCTGAGGAAAATATGACAGCAGTGGATTTTTCTGTATGCATTTGGACACCTCATTTATTGAGACTTTCCTGCAAGGCATGGCAGACAGGGGAAGAGAAGGGGGCAGCATGTTCCATTTTCTTATAAAAATGCAGAAGCAGCCATTAGATGAAGCTGTTTGGATCTTGCTGCTGCAAATAGAACAGAGACATGGAAGGAATTCTGAAGAGTCGGTTCTAGCTGCAAAGTAGTTCCCATGAAATACTCTGAAAAAACCAAATGTTTTTGTTAGTGTTAGGGTACTGTAACATTTTTTTTTGGTGAAAAGCTAAACAATTTCCATGGTAGTAAAAAATTTGTTTAAAAATCACTGACAGTGGAATATATATGTTTACCTTTTGGTTTGTTCATTTTCTCTTTGTTCAGTGAAGGAAAAAAATCTCCAAGTAATTGTCCTGGCTATGTGTTAGTTGCAGAACTTTCTCTCTAGACATTTTTAAATGAAAATTTTGGCCATTTTATATTTTTTATATATGAGTTATCAGAAAGGTCAATAGGTCATGAAAACTATTTAACCTCAAAGGAGCAGAAAAAACATATCACACTTTCCTATGAAAATGGATCTCATGAAGTTAGGAAGCAAAATCAAATGCTTTACTGGTGCTCCATCCAACCCACAACATCTTACTGGGGGTGGAGACCTGCTTAAATACAGACGTAGATGGGTTTAAAACTGCAGCTCTCACCAGCTTGGAGGAGAAAATGCTAGCTATTTTGAGGTGGCTAAGGAGTTGGGGCTCTGGGATGGGTTGCAGAGCTGTTAGGAACTAGAGGTAAGCCTAAAAACCTATGTGTGGGGTTTGGTGTTTCCCCTGCCCACGCCAGTGGGATGGGACAGGTGTAGAGGACAAAGCACTCCTCTCCCAGTGTTATCTCACTGCAGTGGTGGAAGGGAAGGACAAGGCTATGCAGGAGAGCATCAGGTCTGTCTTGTGTTTTTAGCATTTATAGGAAGGAAGAAGAAGGAGGTTAGCTTTGTCCTTCCTAAGTTAAGCTACTGTTAGGCTTTAAAAATAGAGCTATGGCTTTTGGAAGACTTCAGAGCTCCCATGCCCTGCTTAGCTCCTCACCCTTCTGCAGGCCATAAGAAGGAGTTTTCTGATGTGCGTCTCGGGCTCAATGGGTAAAGAAGGGAAGGCAGCCTCTGAGACTGCTGCCAGGTGCCTGCTTAATAAAAATAACCTGTGACTGGTTTTTGGTTCTTTTTTAATGGTGAGGAGCAAGAAGAAATCATGAGTTCAGTGGGAGCTGGTTTGATGTGCATGTGTCTGGGCACGGGGGCAACCACTGCCTGTCAGTGTGGTGAGGAGAGGCAAGGTTGAGTGTGAGGATCAGAGAAAGCTTTTATTGTGCTAAAATGCCATAGTGGCCTAGGAGCAGTGGGACATGTTGGTGATGATGCTACAGGTGGGAATTTGGAGGTGGCATCTCCATAGGCTGCCCTCACAGGTCGGGTGTCCTGGCCCTGAGCTGGGATCTGTAGCTGTCACAGTAATACAAATAGCTGCTAAGTTTACTATTTTCTGGCTCTCACAAGAATAGTTGACAGACCTTTCCCAACCCTGTGTATGTAGTTAATCTACACAGATTAAGAATTACCATGATAAAATATTGTTTTCATCCCACACAGTATTTTCTGTTTAATTTGGAAAAGAAAGGTGTGATTTCATTAATGTCTGAAACTAGGACAAAGGGAGCAAAGCAAACAGCCCGATTTGTGCCCCTGCTTATCCCCAGAAATCTTCTGTCTTTTCTGGTGGATTATTCGGGCTGCGATTATAGTCTGGTGTGTTCTGGAGCACAGTACAAACTGCTTCTTGTTAGGTGCTCATAATTCACACTCCATTAGGATGTTGATGTGGGGAATATTTGGCAGGATGTCAGAGCTTGCCAGGCATGATGAGATTGAGTTCATCTCATTAAACTACATTCTGAAATGACAATCCAGTATTTATATATTTATTTTTTCCTCAGCAGTGGCATCCCCTTAGGAGAGAGCAACATGGCTTGCTGTGAACAGAGACACTGATGTAGAAGGACCTGTGATGCCCACCCTGAGAGCATAAGCCAGGCTGCCCAGGGCTTGGGTATTCATGAAAGGCTGTGGGAAGACTTTTCTTTTCCCTTTGACATTGAACAATGGAATTCTCTTCCCCATTTCAAAATTGAATTGTGGCATGTGTATCTTAGTGTATGTCTTAGGGATTCATCGTCTCACTAAACAAAAAACAATGGGTTTTTAAACCCATGGGGAACAACAGGGCAGTGACAGTCTGAAGCAGAGGAGCTGGTGCATTGGCTCTTTTTTCAGAGTGTTTGAAAATCAGTAGGTAAAATGATCAGTGCTTTATCAGTCTCACAGGTGATGAGCTGAGACTTTCACTATTGCTTTCTGCTCACTGACATGCTGAAGGGCTGTTGTTGGACTTGGGGACCTTCTTCTTAAACTCAGCAGGTCATAATATCTAGATAGGTGCTTGGTGTTTTTCCTTCATTTTCAACCCCAAACTGAGATGATTCATCTTTTCTCTGGAGCAAATCTTCATGGAGAAGAAAGCAAGAAACAGATCTTTATTTTTTACTTTTAAGAGTTTGTGGCTGTGGGAAGTGAAAGGGCTTATGAGACAATGTTTGAGCCAAGGAGAGAGCAGGTAGATCTGGTATAAACTGCTGCATAACTTGGGGCATGTCTCCTTCTCTGGCAGTCAGGTCCTGTCCCACCTGGCCACATGCCCCTGGTACCCCTGGATGCTGGCTGCAGATGCACTCTGCTGTCGCACACATTCATCCTGCTCATCTCAACTCATCTCTGCTTCTACATGATCTGCAACATGCTCTGAAGGGTGCATCAACTCTGTCAGATGGGTTTTTCCTCCATTTCCCTGCTGGGGTTGTCAGTTCTCCATGGTTCATAAGTGCTGGTTTGTACCTGGGCCTCATTTTGGAGCAAAGCAGATAATTCAGTTGCTGAGGAAGCCAGGTATAAAGCCAGAGAGCAGAGCAGGCCCAGCTCAGTACCCTGCAGCATCTACAGATGGATGCAAGTCGATCCAGCCTGCTTGGCTTGGGTAAGAAAAGCAATAGAAGTGCAGAGTCTCTTCATTCGGGCTTGGACTGGTTTTTCCTGGAATATATGAAATGTTGTTATTTTTGTCCAGAGCTTTGCAGTAAGAACAAATGCACCCTGAAAGCAAACATCCACCTGATTACCCTTCCTTTCCACCTTGCACTCCAGGGTGAAGTTTAGGAAGGAAAAAGGCTAACCAGGCTGTTTTGCCAGAGGCTTGGTGTGCATTGGGTGGCCTGTATTGGTGCTGCCTGGCCATGTCCTTTGGATACCAACATGTTTTGTGTTTGGAATCAGTTGGCTAATTTAGAAGCAAAGCTGATTGAGTTGAAATTTAGTCAATTCTTAATCTCAGATTTGAATCAATATCAATTAATTCTAAAGTATGGGAGGATCCATGCACATGTACCATGCTGACTTTGTTTTTGTGTTGGGAGCATCCAGCAAACTGAGTGAACATGGAGGAGAAAATTGAAAACAGAAAGGAAAAGGAAGGTACCAACTACCTGGGTGGGGGAAAAGGAAGTGACAAGAGAGGAGCTGGTGGAAGGGTAACTATAAAAGGGGCACACTGTCCCTCAGAAACATCAACTCAATAAACATCTATTGTGGAGTAATAATTATATAATCGTGACCTTGAGATAAGCTGTTGTAGAACTCGCATAGATTTTTCAAGGCTTGATGGCCTCCGAGTATGGAGACACCTGTCAGGAGCAGAGAGGAAGGACTTCAAAGGGTTAGACTGACAAAGAAGATGATGTGAGAAATGGTGACACTTTCCTTGAAGGAGAGAAGGGGACAATACAGCTTGTATTTTTCCCACCCCCAAGGTTCAAGGCAAATACAATTCTTGGTGGCAGTCAGTTTTGCCACAGGAGCGACATCAGCCATGAGAAGAGCTGTGTCTTGATGTGGTTGACAGCTAAAAATAGATTTAAGGAAGGGAACTCTCCCAAGGATGCTCCATGCTATGCAGGGCACCTGCATGGTCACCTTACTCCTCTCCATCTGTTACTGCATTGTCTGGAGGGAACTTTTGGTTAGTTGGTCTGATGTCAGTCACAGACAGAATTAGGGGAAGCATGATAATGAGATCAAATTAATAAAGAACAAAACGATGGAATAAATTAATACTAGTCAAGAAGGATTTAGGGAAAATGGGTCTTGTTAGAGTTTTTTTTTCCTGTAAGTTTTAGTAGAAGTTATCTGGGTAAATGTGGTAAGGGTTTTGTCCTAGAACAACATGACCCTAAAAAATGTGATAGTGATAAATAGTTTAAGAAGTTACTTCACATTTCAAAAAGCAATTGTCAAGGAAAAGCCTCAAAGACAGGAGATGTTTTTGAGGGCCTGGTGCTATTCAGTGTTTTCATTTGACGTGAAACAAGTGTGAGTCTAAACCTCTCTAAATTCCTGGGCAATATGGACATTAGAATGATAGTAAAGAGTACTGGGGGTAGGAGGTTTGTGTAGAGCTCTCTCTTCAAATAAAATGTGTTTTCTTACATATTTTCTAATGTGGTGCCCTACAAGGTGATACTGAGACTGCACAGCACCCAGGTGAGGTGTAATGCTACACCAAGAGCTCACTGTGGTGAACCTCACAGTGAAGATGAGAGTGCAAGCTGATCTTTACCTCTGTAGACGCTTTGAAACTAAAATGCAGTCTCCAGTTCTGCTGTGTGTGTTCTCAAAAGGGCACTTAAAACCTGGGGAGGTTGTTGAAGATTGAAGGGCAGGAGAAAAAAATGCCAGAGCATGAGAAACAAAGAGCTCATTCTGTTTAACTTGTCAAAACAGATGGAGAAATGGCTTGATTACACTGCACATGAATCTTTATAGCAAGAGCACAAAGCAGCCCTCACTGTGGAGAAGGGCATTAAAAATCTGATGGATGAAAGCTGAAACCAGACAAACTTAAGACAAATCTCTAAATGCCAAGTAGTAAAATAAACTGCCCAGGCAAATGGCAGATTCTTCGTCTCTCTATCTTCAAATCCACAGTGGACAGCTTTTCTAAAGACACTCTTTAGCCAAACATAAATTGTTTGGATGAAGAGCAAAATCTAAGGACCTGACAACACAGAGAGCTTGGCAAAGTGTCTGCTGGTCCCTTCTGCTCCTTGGCATCTGTGAAGTGCTGTGGATCTTCATTCTGGATATTGAGTAAAAAATTTCTTCTTCCCAAGGTCATTCTGAGGCAGAATCTGCTCTTCAGCTGCGTGTTGCAGTGCAGGTTTGACAGGCTGCTTAACCTTTGTCATTTACTGCTTAATTAGAAAAGGTACAGGGAATAAATCTGATGATGCTGCAGAAAACATCAATACTACTCTTAATTGCTCCAGATACCACTAACAATTAAATGAAGATAAATGGTTTTGCCAGGCAGCACCCACATAGACACAAAGCATTCACCTTGATTTGCAAACGTATTGAAGCACAAGATTTCAGGTAAGGGAGGATGGACAACCCCTGTGCAATGTTCCACACTGGCCAGAGAAGATTGTAGTGCAGCTTGCTTTGTCCATATCTACTTCCTTTCCGTGCTGATCCTGTCCAGGTTTGCTATTGCTGTTCTGCCTTTCTCTCCTAACTGACAGGGTTTAAACACTGTATTTTTGTTACATACTGTCTAAAAGTGAAGTTTCACTAAACAGTTATGTGGGTAGTTTAGGAACCAATATCCCATTTCTGATGGCATATCTGGTGCTTATGCTGAGCTCTTACCCTGTTTCAGTCGTGACTCTGGCTGCAGTGGTTTGGGAGCTTGCCTTTTTGGCAAAACAGGTCACTCCCCTTCTGTGCGAGGGAAACTTCTGGCAAAGAGAGACTGGAAGGGAAAAAGGCTGGAGCAACCTTTTCCCAGAATAACAGGAGAGATGGTTTGTGAGATACAGGAGTCACTGTGCATCTGTCTGGAAGAGGAGGAAGGAACAAAGGATTCTCATCATCTATTCCTGTCTTGTTTTCCAGAGTTTCTCCATTATGATTTTTTAAATAAGAATCTCCATGTGTCATAGCACTCAGGAATACTAGAAAACCACCCACTCACAGAAAGCCAGCAATGCAAAGCTCTGCATGTGGTGCTACAGCTGAACTTGCCCTGTGCCAGTTGAATCA
The DNA here is from genome assembly GCA_013396975.1 of Bucco capensis. Classification (NCBI taxonomy): domain Eukaryota; kingdom Metazoa; phylum Chordata; class Aves; order Piciformes; family Bucconidae; genus Bucco; species Bucco capensis. The sequence goes on along the minus strand of VWZO01002743.1, from coordinate 3,551,019 downwards.
TCTCCGGCAGAGTGTTCTGGTGCTGCCAGTCTTCCGTGGTGCTGCCTTTCCTTGTCTTTGGGCCATTCTGCTTTATGTCATTAGCTTTGAATCTGGAGATGGCTAAGAGAAAGCAGCAAGGACGTCAGATTGCTCTAAAGCCTTGCTGTCCTAAGCCTCTTGCTTGTTGCCAGATGTGAGTGCATCATTTTTGATGTATCAGTGTCTCCGGGCATGTCTCCTTAGACTGGGGAAGTAAGAGATTTTTTTAAATAGATATTGCATAGTTGGGCAATGGGGCATTTTTAACTTGTCTCCTACATTTATGTCATTTGCTGCTTTGACTGTGGTTGCCTACCAAGGCTGTTGTAAGGACTGACCTAAAAGGTGCAGAAGGATGAGTATTCTGAGGAATGGGCACTGATGAGTGTAGATAACTAATAGAGTATTTGTGGAGGTGAATGTAAGACTAATTAAATGGACCATCAAGTCTGCCTGCAAGGTTGTGAGATGCTCTCTGAAAGGAACCTACAAACCCCATCAGAAGATCCAGGAAGCTGTACAAGGCTTGCTGAGGGTGCCACAAAAGGAACTGTTCTGCCACGATGGGGGAAAGAGGCAAGGCTGCTCCATAAGCCTTTGCTTTTATTGATGTCTACATTGTTATTCGTGCCTGAAGGTTTGGGTTTTGGAAGCACATTAAAAATATGGTTTACGTTTGTCTAACTTCCTGATTTTTACAATGTGTTTCATACATTGCTCCAGGCACACAAACAATACAAACTGTAGTTAATGTTAACCAAAAACATGCATATTCCATCCGCTTAGCCCATAGGGACATGCATACACATGCTGCACCATATGTGGGGACAGCAGCTGGTAGAGGGCCCTGGGGCCAACATATTTACCCAGTTGGAAACCTCATGATACCAGAGGAAAAGGGACTTTGTAGCAGTATTTAAAAGAGAATTTTTATCTTTGTGTTTGAGTGTAGGTATAGTTCAAGAAGTAGGATAGGAGGCATTGCTGATATCTTACTGATTTTTTAAATGTGTCTGTTCACACCAAGATCCAAAGAAAAGTGTTTGAGGTCAAGCAGCTTGCTAGACATATAACCACATTCTGTGTATTTCAGACAGGTTCTTACAGTTAGCCTCATATTTCCAGAGTAGTTGGGAAAGACTTCTTTTCTTTAATATTTGGTGATCCTGAGTTCTCTAGACTCAGTAGCTGGGTCATTCCTTCTTCAGGGTGGTGCTTAAAAAGCTGATGAGTTTCTGAGAGCACCATGGACCAGGGGTTGGTTGCCTCTGACCATATTAAGGGGTAGACGTCTTTAAAGGATTTAGATAATTCTGCTTTGTTCAGAAGACTTGTAGCAGATGTGTTTCAGGATGAGTGCTGTATGTGGGCTGAAATCTGGAGCTTCCTAACACCAGCTAAAGCAATTAATAGTAATGGTATTCATTACATATTCATTACATAACATAGTTTGTTCTGAGAAACAGACTGCTAGAGATGGAGGATGAAAATAGCAGCTGTTAATTTCAGAGGGTTGAGCCTCTGAAGACTGCACCCAGGAGGAACCAGAACCTACTTAATTCCCTTTGTGTTCTGGCCCAGGGCGTGTACAAAGGGGAATAGTTCTCTCTGGGGTTTTCCACTGCTGATGTCTTTCCAGGTACCATCAGGGAATGTTTTGGCTGTGTCCAGCTATTCCCCTGTGGCCCATGTGGGAGGGCACTTGCCTTCACAGCACCTCTGATGCTGCCTGGCATTTTCCTCTCATCTTCTCTCTTGATGCTCACCAGGAGCTGTGGCTCTTTGCTGCTCCGCTCTGAGACAGCACTGTGGGACTGAGGAGGTGTTTTGGGGCACAGTCAGGCTGTGTACACCTCTGCTCTGCCTGTGGTTACTGCTGTGGGCTCCCAAACTCGGTAGTTCCACGTATAGCCAGCTTGTGTGCCTGCATGTACCTGTGGCTCAGTGCATGATTAATTGGTACAAATGGTTGGAGCAGGGAGGGTGGTATGTATGTTTGGAATTTCTGCTGGGTCCTGGCTTGCTGGAGCACTAGGTTTGTTCCAGATGACTGGAGCTGCTGCTGAAAGCAGGGCTGAGTAACAAAACCGCTGCGTGAGAGCAAAGTATTGCCTGGCTGCCAGATGCCAAGCTGATCTTCTGAAAAACCTTCTCTGCTTCTCCTCGCCCCTTTCATTGCAAGAGACTCTGGAAACAATAGCAGACTGCCTTTCTCTCCCCTTTTGTTCCTAGATGGGGACGGGCGGAGACTGAAAGGAGCCATCCAAAGGAGCACAGAAACTGGGCTGGCTGTGGAAATGCCCAGCCGAACTGTCCGCCAAGCCAGCCATGAGTCCATTGAGGACAGCATGAACAGCTATGGATCAGAGGGAAAGTAAGTCACTGAAAGGGAGCTGGGTAATCACTTGTGGGATGCATGGTTCTTAAACCTATTAATTTTCCTCTAGCATGATAAATGACTTGTCTGTGCTGCAGGTGTACAGCCCATTCCATTAGAGCAGATCTCTCTGACTGCATAGCTGGCATGTGCTTTAGCTGTTTATATACTTTTTTTTTTTAGTGTCCTCATTATTCTGAGCTGAAGCAGATACCCATTACTTTTAACCACTTTGCCCTTAGAAGAATAATTGAGCATGAATAGCTGAGACTCATTACTGGCAATGCATTATAAGCCTGTAGTTTTTGATGTTGCACAATAGTTGTCCATCTCCCCTGTTTCAAAATAGCATTTTTGGCTTGGGGTGCATGTGGCAAAGTGCCAAGATTATGACAAGAATGCAAAGCGCAAAAGAATCATTCTGATATCAAAATATGTATTTAGAAGCCTGTGTATACTTTTGGTAATAAACTTTCTTTTGTTTCATCTAAGTTACTGAGTCATAGAAGAATACATTTTAGAAAAGGTTTTTGACCCTAGGAAAAATTACAACACACATACTGCATTTAGGCTTTATACCAGAATGCAATGCAGGAGATCTTTAGGAGCTGACTTGTCTCCAGTTCTAGTTTTTCTATTTCCATTATTTGAAGCCATATATGGAGAGTCTAATAATTTAAGATGACCATTCATGGGAATCTTTGGAGGAAAAAAAACCCCAGTATTTAAAGAAGGAGGTGATACATACCATCAGATTCCATACTTCTAGGTATGAGGCCAGAGTGTTTGCATACCTAAAATGTCCTCTGTTTAAGCCAAGTACCACACTTGGCATCCTTCTATATGCTCTCTCTAGTCCTGTGTGATATTCCAAGTACATGTACCACTAAAATGCTGGGATAGTCCAAAGGCACTTTCAATTACTGTGATTCTGGTGTTAAATAAGTAACAGGCTGTAAATTAAGAGAGACTTTCTTTAGCTTTAGAAGTAGGCTAATCCTGGAAAGGCATCCTAGATCTGTGCTGAATGTTGGAAATAGTAATGAGGCACAGGCTGCGATAGCAATCTTGTCACTCCAAAGCTGTGATGTACTTTATCTCTTCTCTGAGTGGCTGTCTCCAGGGAAATATTCCTGCTACACCAGAACAGTCCTGTGGCTTGGAGTGCTGCCTCTGCTACAACATCAGAGGATTAGTGATTAGATTCAGTCCCTTGGCATTGCAGGACAAGAATCTGCTTTCGTGCAGAGTAGAATTCTTTCATTTTTGTATTTACATAGCTTACCCTCCTGGGATAGGGTGTAATTCTCTGAAAGATCTGTGTCCTGTCATTGCCTATGCAGGCTGCTTTGATTGGGCTTTCCTGAAGAGAGAATATTCCTGCCAAGAAAATACAGCACCCATAGAAGTGCTTTTTCACCCTAAAGATAGGTGGCATGTAGCTATCTGCTCAACAAAGAAACCTGTGTCTTGCAATCCAAATGTTATTAGAACAAGTCTAATGTTTAGTATTCCAACCTCAAGCACTGCTACGACATCCTGGCCAGCCCCTCTGCCAGGGATGAGATGGTTCTCCTCTTCCTTCTCTGAGAAGTTGATTAAGTGGTTCCTGGATGCTTTGTTCCTAGGTGGGATAATTGATCTCCTCTGGAAAGCCGCAGGGAATTGCAACTATCTGCCTGAGCCACAAGTGATAAGCAAATCAGGCCCAGAATACAAAGAGCTAAGAGGGCTCTATTCTCTTGAAACATGGTGGGTGGGGAGTTTCTTTCCCAGCAAAGAAAGGAATTGTTTGAGGAATAGCTTGGATGGACAGAAATGTATTGTCCTAAATCAGATTTCTCTTGACCTCTTCTGTTTGCTGTTGCTGTATTCCCAGGGAGGCAAAATCAAGCATCATATTACTATGTTAACTGTAGCAAGTTTATTTTCTTTTTAATGCTGGGTTTCTGGCTGATGCAGACACTTCTAGGTCAGAGACAGATTTCACCAGTGACTCTCAAAAACCCAGTTTTCAGCAAGATGAGGTTGCCCTAATTCTTCTACCTGTGTGTCTCTGGTATGTTTGCACAGGGAATAAAACTGATACAAAACCTCATCTTCCAAGAGGGCTTGTTCCTCAACTTCCGTGTGTTTTTGTAATCTTTTTTCAATTTAAGGACCAGAAGGACAACTTCCAAAGCTGACACACTGAAATGATCAAAGATTTAGTGAAACTTTGCTGCAGAAGGCATAAATACCTGCTCTCAGTCATACAAACATGATTTTAGGAAGTGATGCTGATGGACTGCTTTCATATTTGTTGTGGCAAAACTGGGTGGCAGCTGGCAACAGCTGCTCTGTGCCAGCACCAAGTATTGCAGTCAGAGAATTTTCTCTAGTGGGTGATTTTGAGCAATGCTGCTTTTTGTGTGACTACCACAGTGCATGAAATCCAGGGTTGGTTGTGTTGGTTTGGGGTTTGTTTATTTGTTTTTTATGGAGAGACTTATTATGTAGGGATATACTTCTATTCAGATATGTAGGCCCTCCTTCAACAAAACCTTTAGAGTTTTACCTGAAGTATACTGAAGCTTAGCTGGTCTGAATGATACATCTCCTGGAATTTGAGCATGCCAGTAGGTGCTGACAGTGCCAACACACTACTTCATGTAACTTTTTTTGCTCTACAGGAAGTCCCTCAACCATATTACCCAACTGTTATACTGCACAATTTTTGTGCACTAGTGTAGAAAATTAATACAATAAAAATGTAAGACTTTGTAGAAACAAAAGATATTTGTTCTAAACCAAACCACTTTCAGTCATTCAGATTTCTAGGTTTCACTCGCTTGTGCTCTCACCGCCCTGTGCCAAGCCTTGTGCATCCAGGTGCTGTATTGTAGCTAGGCTTGGGTGTGTGCTGCAGGGAGGACCAGGGACACCATCTGTCAAGCCCTAGCTATGTCTTCTGAGCTGTTCTTCACAACAGACTGGCTCTTGGACAATTTTTTTACACTTTCTAGGACTTACTTGTTAATATGGAGTGTTCTTTCACCTTGGAGTTTTGCTCTTTTTAAGCAGTGCTGCTATCTTTTTGATTTCTTGGTTTTTGGGGGATTTTTATGGCTACAGTTTGCCTTCAGGCAGGCTGTAGAAGTGATGTGCTCTCTTGGCCTTGTTGTCCTCCTCCTGGAGGTCTTATGCTGAGAGATTGCTTGTGTCTTTGCACACACAGATGTTTCCGTTCATAACTCATCCAGCCCAATCTTAGCACTGGTTACAAATCTCTACAGCAGTGATTATTTTCTTCTGTGTGTGTTCTTAAGAATCTGTGTGAGAGGACAGTTATCCACTGTAGCAAGCCCTTACCAGGTAGTCTCAGGACACCAAGATTACTGCAAGGATAAGATTCCAAAAATAGGAGTAACAAACAAACCTGTGCAATTCAACAGTGATCTATCTCCAGCTCCATCCTGGCTCTTGCACAGCCTACATCTTGTTTTGGCTGGGTTTTGCTGCAGCTGCGCGAGGTTGTGTACAACATTCAGAAAGCAGTAGACTCTGGACTTGTGTTTAACTTATTCCTGCCAACCACTTTTTGTGCTGAAAAAGGAGCAGAAAGACAAAAATGGCTCTGGAACAAAAGACTACTAGTGGCCTTAGTCCCTAGGAAGTGGTACTCGTTGGCTTTTTTGTTCTTGCTGGCTGCTGCTGAGATGATTAAGTTACGGAGAGCTGAGATGACTTTAACCTTAGAAAAGCACAGCAGGTGATGACTAGCAAAGACTTACGAGGGTTGTTCTCATATTATATAAGATGTGCCCGCCTGTCCAACAAGGAAACATTGTGTTGTTAGCCATATAATCTCTTTTCAAACCATCTAAGGGAGCAGCAGCCTGAGCCCTGCCTGAAGATGTTGTGACTAGGGCTGGAGGCAGAATGTAGCCTGGCAGGTGTGCTACTGGCACAGGCATCTCACACCTCAGCTTTGTTCTGTTTTGTGCTGTTTTCTGCAAGATATGTCTTGTATCAGTTCTCCCATTTGTGTGTATAGGGCTGATATCAGATTACACTGGGACTTAGGCTAGGAGAGCTACCTGCCCTTCTCAGCTTCATTAAGGAGGAATAACTAAAAAGAAGCTGGAGAAAATACTGGTCTGGCTTGTGACCATATGGCCACATGAAAATTCACTTTCCTTCACCAGAGATTATCCATTGTCATTCAAGAATTGCCAAAATGACTTGATTCTTAAACACACCATTCAGGAGATGGTGAACATAGCTGTTCACTGAATGTCTCTCTTTTGTTATCCAAAGCCAGGGGACTTCAAGACTCTTAGCTTTAGGGCTTTCCTTTTATCCAAGTCCTTTTAAAAAAAATGCAATGAAATGTGTTGTTAGTACAGCTTAGGCTGTAAGAAATTGAGATCTTTTGAGATGGAAAGCAGGAAAGGCATGGAGATTGTTTCTGTAATACTTCAAGAAATCAGTCAGCCTGTTGGGCATCAGCACATCCTTTTGTGCTCTTAGGCTTGACCAGCATAGCTTGGAAAGGATGTGACCTTGAGAGCTGTAAATGCAATGAATCCCACCTTCAGCCACCTCTTGGGAACAGGTACAATTTCTCACTGAAGGCAGGTAGCTATCTTTTCTTTGATGAGTCTGAGATGACTATAGAGATTGCTAAAAATGGAGCTAGCCTGGCAAGGTGGGGAATGGAATGGGGGAGGTCTTTGACATAATTCACTGCCTAGNATCCCACCTTCAGCCACCTCTTGGGAACAGGTACAATTTCTCGATGAAGGCAGGTAGCTATCTTTTCTTTGATGAGTCTGAGATGACTATAGAGATTGCTAAAAATGGAGCTAGCCTGGCAAGGTGGGGAATGGGGGAGGTCTTTGACATAATTCACTGCCTAGTTTTTATAGCAGCGTTTTAGGTGGCAGAATTCATACAGCAGAAGGAAGGGGATACGCGAGCGGAGTACAGTATGTTACAGCACATAAGAGCACGTCACAGTGCTAAAAATGGTACAGAAAGTGGAGTGGCCAGGAGGGAACTAGAGCTTGTTGAGAGGCAGGAGTGGGGATATTGCCTGGCAAAGGAGAGGTGTACAATTGGTGAGGTTGGGCTGGATTTGGGTCCTGCAGGGATAGATGCTCATAGAAAGCCTTTCCAGCCAAAATGAGGGCTGCTGCAGTATCCACATTGACTGTGATAGGGTAAGAGGCTGTGTGTCCAGTACCCTGACGATGTAGGCAGATGCATATTGCATTAATAATTCCTCGTGTACACCATAAATATTTTAAAGATGGGGCAGTGGACAATGTTAAATTAACCAGTTCTGCCTTCCTCCTTAACTGATAGATGCCTATTTGGATTCTGTATGCAAGATGTGATTTAAAAGACCTTCATATGCAGTATGGATGAGTGTGATTGTAATGCAGTACATGACTGCTCCCTGAAATTGGAGTTCTGGTGGGTTTTTTTATGCTTAAATAAAATAACTATCAGGTATGTAATCAGTCTCAGAGGAGACTTCCCCATTCCTCCTTTCTTCTGGATGAAGGAAGTATGTGTTGCTGTCCTTGGTTTTTGAAGACAGAGCTGGAGGATTTATCTATGCATTAGATGTAGACATACAGCAGATTTGTTAGTTCAGCTGTGCAAGTCAAACCATTCAGTTTCATGGCTGTGTTTTGGCAACTTGCTTATTAACTTTGTGCCCTAAAAGGACCGAGAAAAGTCTTTTAGAAAATATTTATTGGAACAGAACAATTTCTGAACCCTGTGCCCAAACACATCCCATGTACGTACTAGACACAGTGGAGCAGCTCTTTGAGTGTATGGCTTCTAAAGGCTGGAGTTGGCAAATAGGCAGTTGTGTGGATAGTGTGGATTAATCCATGAGAAGCACAAGACAAACTGTTATCTTCTGAAAACAGCTGTTCTCTGGATGTGCCAAGGGATGGCTGCGTTGAAGCTATCTGGCTCTACCACCATCCCACCTGGCTGAGTTCAGAGCAGTGGAGCAGGACAGCTCAGCAGAAGTCAAGATGTGGAAGTGTAATAGAGACAGTAATGGGGATTTGGTCCAAGACGGAGGACACACAATCATCTTAGAATCATCCTCCTCTTAATGGAGATCTTCAACAAAAGAGGGTTACACCCAGCCTTTGAAGAGAGCAGGAGCCCAGCACCTTGCTCTGCATTTCTTCTGCATAGACATTGCAGCAAGTGTTTGGCTGTTACAAGTTGGTACAATCAAGACCAGTGTCAATGTCTTGCAAAATAGATCTAAAAAGTACTGTATCAAGGGCAAACAAAAGGAAATATGCTAGCTGGTGCTTTGAAATTGATAACTCAGGAATGGTGTTGAGGACTGATGTGCAAAGGGGCAGAACTAGAAAAAGATCTGAAAGGAAAAAAGTAGAAATTCTCTAGGGAGTGATTTTAAGAACAGTTTGGACAAGCAGTTGTCACCAATGATGTAATTAAGACTGCCCTGGCCTTGGGACCTGGATGTGGACTGGGTGACTTGTGGACTTACCATATTTCCTGTGAGTTTTGCAAGGTTTTGACAAGCTAATTCTGCAGACACTTGCAGCAGCATAATGGCATACCTGGCATACAGAGTCCCAGAAGCAATTTAAACACAGATTTAGAAAAGAGGTCAGACAAACTCTGCATGGGCAGGAAAAGAAATTAATGGTACATTTTCCTTAAATGTGTCTGTCTGTTAGACACTCTGCATGCTAATGCGCAGGGAGCGGCAGATGGGGATGTGGAAGAGGCTGAGCCAGAGACACATGTGGTGTAAGAGGGCTCAGCAGAGGTGCTCTGAATTTTCTTCATGCCATTTTGTGTTGAAATCAAGATTGCCCATCTAGGCATTCAAATCCTGATCAGTTTACAAGCAAACTTGGAAAAGCTAGTTCTCCAGCCAAGTATATATGAAGAGCATCAGCATTGTAGTGAAGGAACCAACTGCAGTTGGTTCCAGGGTTGGAACTAAATGGTCTTTAAAGTCCCTTCCTACCTGGGCCATTCTATGATTCTGTGATTCATTCTGTATTTTGGATGTTGAGAAGAAGGGCACAGATCTGTGCAGTGGGTAGGCCAGGCAGTGCTGCTACCTTGAAAGAGCAGAGAAGCGAGCAGCTGGCAAAGAGCCTTTAAGCCACTCTTAAATTACACTACAGAGGACAAATTTCATGTGCCCTGAACATGCAACGTGGGACACAATCTTCAGAGACTTCCTAAATAATCAGGATTATGAATGTTGTGTTTAAAAGAAGAACACTTAAGCAATCACAGCCCCAGTTTGAGCACATGGTGCCTAAGATTCAGTGAATACAGTTTTATTCTGCATATAAAGGTGTCACAAAAGAAATAGTTTATGCAGTCACTTCTTTCATAGAGTGGGGAATGGTAATCAGGTACATGTTCTGCATGGGGATTGTGCTGGGGCATTGCCTGGAGCTGGGGCTGGGCTGTGCAGCTGCCTGCCAGCCGCAGCCTCGCTGGCCCCTGTCTGCGTGGGCCTGTCTCCCTCTCGTGGGTGTCCCCACGACTGCAACGAGAGGAGCAGTCCCCTGCTGTCCCGAGGTGTGGCTATGCTGCCCTGCCTCCAGCGAGGCCTGGAGGCATCTGTGACAGGGACACCTTGGGCTTAGAAATGGCTCTTTTATCCAGATAACTGAAATGGCCTTTGGCAGCCTGTGCTGAACTCTGTTGTGAGTTGGTACCTATGCAAGCAAAACTAATGTTCATGCAGGTTTGTGCTGATGCTGTTTTGCATTGGTGGGCTCTGAGACCCCAGGGTCAGTAGCATCCAGAGTGTCATCCTGCTGTTGCTCCTGCTCTCCCTCCTTACCTGCAGCTGAGGGCCATATTCTGTGGGTCCTGCAGCAAAATGTCCTTCATTTGTCCTTGACACCCTGGAGGTGTTGCTGACCTCCCTGTGCTTTCAGGTCAATAACAAAATCATGTTCAATTTACAACCAATTCCACAGTAAATAATAATCTTTAACTTCATTAACATCATTCTTGTTCAGCTGTGGCAAAGCAGAACCCATGAATCATGATTAGTGGAAGCAAAGGGCCAGAGGAGAGAGAATTAATTTCTCTTTCCTGTCCAGAAGGCTGCACTGCCCTCACTCAGTAGAGGATTTGTGCCCTTTAGACACAAAAGGGTGACAGATGTCACCTGTTAATCTTCTCTGTGTGTGGCTGTTTGTCAGTATGAGGTGGTCCTGCCGCAGCCTCAGTCCCCAGGGCCCTGCTGGTTATGACAGTTGCTATTTGCAAGTCAGCTGCAAAATACTCTCCCTTTATTCCTTCAGCTATTTTTAGCACTTTTTACTTTAGATGGCAATAAAAAAAGGACATCTCATATAGGTTATCACCAGCTTGTAGCAATTTCTCGCTTTAAGGGAGAGGCATGTTTGGCGATGGAAGGGGAAGAGCTTTCCAGGTTTGCTCCAGTGCATGTGAAATCCATCTGCTGGCTGTCACCCAGGGGGAGCTGCCACTGTCACCTGCAGCAGATCCATTTGGGAACACATCTCCCTGCCAGCACATCCAGTGTGGGATGGTTCAGCTGGAGAGCTGATTGCTGAATCAAGGGCAGGGGAGAAATCACTTGGTATCTTCAGAGGTCAGGTAGAAAAAGTCTGCTGAGTGTGCAGCATGTGGCAGAGTGGCAGGAAGGGCACTTGAGAGCACCAAAGCTGTTAAAGACCTGAAAGAAGTCATGGTGGTCCCTGTAGCTCTCTTCATCCCTGCTTCAGAACCAGGAAAAGCAAGTGAGTGAATGGGGAAGATCTGTCCCACTGATCTCAAAATCACACCATATGCAGACCCTTTACCTCACCATCCTAGCTTCTCTCTGAGCACTTGACAGAGCTCACTGAGCTGGAATTTGAGCATCCTAATTTTAACCAGTGCAGCTAAATGGTTCCTGCTGGTTTTAGTTCACATTCATACTAAATAGCTGCAGTTTTATCTTCCCCTTCCTTCTTCTCTCAAGGGAGAAGCAATAACTTACTTAGAGGTAGCCTATGATTTTTCCAGACAGAAATTGTTTCCATTCCAGGGTTATTGGCAATACCCAAATATATGTCCAGAAATTGCTTGAAGCTAGGGAGCCTGATTTAGAGCTGCTGCTTCTAATGTCTAATAAAGCAGCACTGCAAAAGGTCAGCCTCTGCGCAACATAGCAGCCAGTCCCACCAGCTCATGGCATCATCTATTAAAGAATTAATTCCCTACATCTTCCCTTCTGGTCAGATATAACAAGAATGTGGAACATTTAACTGTCTAACCTAATACTGAGTTTCATATAGTGCTAGTAAACCTATTAACTGAGGCTGTTATCCAAACTGCTGGAGTCTTGGCCTTGACCTGTGATTTAAGTGGGCTTTTGCTGTTGCTCTCTGTCAGCCTCACTGCTACAAAGCAGCAGCAACTTCATTCAAGCAGCAGCTCAACTGCTCGCCTTGCCAGGATCCATGCTTGTGGCACAGCCCTTGTCTTTGTGCTTTTTAACACTGTTCTTCATGCTCTCCTGCTATTTTGCTTCACATTGGAGTACCATAGTTGTAGGCTGCAGCAATGGCTGCTCTGTTGGCAGGTGCTTGTATTTGCTTCTGAGCTGCCACTGGGCAGAGCCTTTGGGTGCAGTGTTGCCCAAAGGAGGTGTGAGCTGGTATGCAAGAACATGGGTGATTTCTCTCCAGGCATGCATCAAGCATGGACAAATATTCGACAAGGAGAAATGGTCTTCTGTGGTGGGTTTTGTGAATCATTTCACATTTTACGTTTTGCATATCCGTGGGCTGGATGCTTCTTGCTGTCCTGCAGCCAGTGGTTTTTCTGTGGGTGGTTTTCTCCTAGCTTTCATTCCCACTGCAGTAACATGGCCAGACTTCACCTCAGAAAGGGACCACTCTGAGACTTGATCTTGGTGTGCTGTGGGTGCTCTCAGCGCTAGACTTTGCCCCAGCCCTGGGCATCCTCTTTGCTGTCCTGTTCCTCAGCATCTTCTTAATGAGCCTAAGCATCTGTTTTGAGCACAGCAGTGAACATTTCCCTGAACTGTTGTGAGTTGTCGTGCCAGCTTGTTCTTTATATGCTCGTTCAGGTCACATACTCCCCAGGGTAGGAGTGAGACCCAAGCTTGGCCCATTTATCATCCATGAGTTGAGGAGAATAAAGAAAACATTTACCTTCTGGCTGATGGTCCATTATTCTCCTGTTGAATCTTATGTCTTTCTCTGTCAGGTCTCTTTTTTTCTTGAACTATTTTGGATTCTATAAGCACTACTTATTGTCCTTTTTTTACTCTCTGTGGGCAGCTTAAAATGCCTGAGCCAGCAGGCTCAAGGAGGCTTGCTGGTCCTTGTGTGCACTAGGGCTCACTTCTTCCATCCTTGTATGGGCAAATATTGAGTCTGATAAAGCCCATCTGCCTCTGGGCAGATACCCTCCTTTCCCCATCACATCTCCCTGTCCCTACAAATATACCAGCCTTGGGGATGTCTCTCTCTGTGCACAGTCTCTCCTCAGGAGCTTGGCTACAAATCCAGTGTCTCTGCCCTGGTCCTGTACTTGAGGTGCTGCTCCTCAAGAGGGCTGACCCATTGGGGCAGGTAGACACTGGCTGGATGATGGGTCAGGAGTTGCATACCCACAGGGAGAAGGATATAGCCTGTGCTGCTTCTGCCCCGGGATGGATGGTGGTACTGGGGATGTGCCTTGCACCTCTGAGAGCTGGTGACACTGAAAACAGAGAAAAATCCTAAGCCTTTTCCACAATTAATGACAATTATAAATCCTGCTGTTTCTGTTGTATCTCAAAATATCACCCAGAGAGTTTATGCAAACAGTGGATGCAGGGTGAAAAACTACCAAACTGGGGAAAATCCAACCTGTGCAGAGCCCCTGCCAAGTCTGCCTTTCAGGACAGCCTCCTCCCTTTCACAAAGGTGACATCTGTAAAAAGCTCAAGGGCAGGTTTTTCCATGCTGTTGGCTCAGCAGCTCCCTGTGTGGCAGTGATAACCAGTTTTTTTAAAGAGCCAGGTGGGTGTGGAGAGGAGGTATAGTGCTCTATGGAAAAGTCTAGCCATTTATTTCAGTGTCCCTGTCACAGTGAGTTGAGCCACCCCCTGAACCTTTCTTGTGGGCACACACTAGTGACATGTCCTCTTCTGTCCCATGTGTGGCAAGATGCTGAGGTGTGTGTTCTGAGTTCCTCATTCCTGCTCTGAATAAGTAAATATTCCTGTGGGGCTGAGACCAGGTCGGGAAATAGCTTATAAGAGCTGGAATCTCAACCTGAAATTACACTCTTTTAGCTGAATGGGTTTTAAAAAAGTCATTTTAAATGTCTTTCAAATGTAACTGGCTTGCAGGGGGGAACTGATGAATCTTTGTGGCTGACTCAGGCTGTGTGAGAGCCTGTGGTCCCCAGCCCACCCCACAGGCAGTGTTCCTCTCCCACTTCACTTGTACTGAACATGCAGCCTCCTCACAGTATCCTTCCTCAGAAATGAATTTGGGGAAGCAGGGAGCTGTGTCATTGCACAGCTAATTGTCCCCTAACCAGGGCGTTTGGAAGAGTGCAGGAGGGTTGTAGTTGTGTCTGACTTGGGCGTGCAGCAGCTTTCTCAGAAGCAGTGTGCAAACCCTGGTGCAGTAGCCTGGGCACCCCAGCACAAAGCTCCTGAAGTGTGTTTCAGCAGCTGTGTCGCGGTTTGGTCATAGGCCTCAGGCTTCCTCCTTACCATTCACAGAAAGTTTTCCCACAACCTCTGACACAGCTGCGTGATTCAGAGTACAACTGGGTACTTCTTTGTGTCCAACAGTGTTTGACCCTTTTGTGTTGTTTCATTTGTGTCCAGTGCAGTGACCAGCACCTGTAGCCATGCTGTAGACCAGCCTCAGGTGCCTAATGGCTAGATTTGCAGCCCCTGTCCCCCCTGCCCTTGACAGCTTTTGTTTTGCTGCACTGACTGCAGCAGAGGCATTGCTGGTGTTTGAGGGTGTTGTTCCTTTAGCCTTGTACCAGCTTTCAGTTTCTCTTTGTGATTGCTTCAGACACAGTCACAGAAGCAGGTATGAAAACCACACACTGGCTGTGATGGATGCTTCTTCTGCTGAGTGGTAGGAAATGGGGCCCTCTAGTCAAGAAGGAAATGCGTTGCTGTCTGTGATACATTAATAGGGAATTGTGTCCCAAGGGGATTGATGTCAGCACTCCTCATCTCACTTCAACTAGTGCTCTGTATGCATTATTTCTTCCATAGAAATGAGGATTGGGAAGGGACAGCTACCAAGAGAGATCCTACAAGCTATGCTAGGAAGCTGCTTAGATTATAATGCTACCTGAAAGATGTAACAGCTGCATATGAGCCTGAGATGGCAGAGATTTTCCTTTCAAATAATTGGTTGTAGTTAAACAGGTATTAACTAACTGGTGACTGCAACAATTACTGGGATTTTTTCTATGAGGAAAGGGATTTCCTCGTAGGATTCCAAAAAAGCATTCCACATAACTAAACTGCCTGGAAAGCAGTAAGTTTTGCAAGGGGAAAATACTTCTGTAGATGTCGTTCATTTCAAAGATATATTAAATCTGATTCTTTAGTTACTGGATTGCTTTAAAATGCAAATTAACCACTTGCCAAAACCCATTTCTTTTTCAGCTTGAATTTCAGTGGAGTCCATCTGGCATCTGCTGGGCAGTTCAGTGACTTCCTGGGGAGCATGGGCCCTGCACAATTTGTTGGGCGTCAGACCTTAGCCACCACCTCGATGGGTAAGGAACACGAAGATGTTAAGTAGCTTTAATTTAATCTTGAACAGACTGCTCCTGCAAGCCTCCTAATATTGTGTCTAGCATCTGCTGACCTACTGCTTTCCCACTCCGTTTCTCTGTTAAATCAAGTAAGCTTGGCTGAAAGGTTTTGCTGATTGCTGCAAATGAGGCATTAGTAGCAGAGCACTAGCTCTGTGCTTTCCTGTGTTAGATCTGAAAGGTGTAGACTAAGTAAAATGAAAATGCATCCTGTGTGCCTTCATGTTTTCCATGCTCTTTAAGGCCCACTGAGCTCTGTAAATATTTTCTTATGGTCCATCATAATTGCATTTGCCAAAGCAGCCTGCAACTCTAGATACTCCAGTTTGGGAGAGCTGAGAGGCTAACTGCCCTGAAGAGTATGAGACTGAGCCACCAAAGCCATGTTAGAGGGCTGACAGAAGAGATAGCTTTTGAAAATGGGCTTGAATCACACAGAGCTGCTCCAGAGTAATGCAAGAGGAGTCCAGGCACTCAAGGCATACTGTTTGTTACAGTATGTAGACTGTTGTTTTTTAACATTAGTAGCCCACAGATCTATTGTGTTGAAAGTCTTCTGTCTTTTTTGACATTTTGGTTTAGGGGATGTGGAAATTGGCTTGCAAGAGCGAAATGGGCAACTAGAAGTGGATATCATTCAGGCTCGAGGACTGACCCCCAAACCCGGCTCCAAAACACTGCCAGGTAGTATGCTTTGACCTCCTAAAGTAACTCACTGAGCCCCAGCCTCCTGCCATGCTTCTGAACTGGAAAGCATTTAATTCTGCTTGGCTTCTGCAGGAATAAGCAGCCTGTGTGTGGTATTGAAAATAAGGCTGGTTGAGGAAATCTTTTCACTGCTAAAAATGCATTCTTTAGAAATACCTGAGACATGGTACTCTGCCTTTTCTAAAGGGAGCATGAAGACTCTTTCCTATTTAACCATCTTTATTTTTTCCAGCTGCTTACATCAAAGCTTACCTGCTAGAGAATGGCGTGTGCATTGCGAAAAAGAAGACAAAAGTGGCTCGCAAATCCTTAGACCCTTTGTACAATCAGGTGTTACTGTTTGCTGAGAGTCCCCAGGGCAAAGTACTACAGGTAAGATGAGCAAGTCTCAGGTCTACCCATCTCTCTCTTCTACCTCTGCTGGAAGATATTAAGTCTGGCAAAGGATCTGGACAATTAAAATAGATAAGAAAAAGTACATGGTTTCATTGAACCCAGTGTACTCAATCTGAATGTAACAAATGGAAAGGAAAACCTTTTTTCCTTACTCAAACTGATTATTATTTGACACGCTGCCAGGTAACATGAATACCTACCAGGAAAAGGTTGATTTCAGTTTTTTAAATTCTTTTTTTTCCCCACCCAGTTAGGAGACAGGTAGCACCTATAGATGCTAAACAGTCTTGCAGCATAGGTTGCCTTCTGTGTTTCTGTGTATTCAGAGTACTCTGCTTTGTCCATCACCGAATCACAATCTGTATCATCTATGTGTATATCTATGTATTACAAAATATGCATCTATATAATCATGATCATATCCTACCTTTTTCTACCTCTTTTTTTACTGACATACACTTCCTGCCATACTCATATTTTCAATTGTGTAGCTATGTTCCCAGAGCAAGAGTGATTTGTGTTAATTCAGACCTAAATCACTGCTACCCAATGAAGACTGGCTACAATCCAGTGGTAACACTGATGTAATTAATGTGTGAGTTTCTGTTGCTTACCTCCACTGGCAAATGAATTTCCAGCTAGCCTGCTGGATCATAATGAGATCAGTGAACTCTTCCTCATTTACCTTGATTAGAAGCATTTTCCCCTGTTGCAATGAGAGTGCATGTTTTTTACTAAAATGGGGTGGAACCTGGCTTGATCTGCTCTTGCCTTGTGTGGATTTCCTTACCTGCTGCCAGGAAACACCCTTATTCCAAGGGAATAAAATGAGGACGTTGGCTCTCTACCAGTGGCCATGCTACCAAAACAACTTTCTGCAGTGGCTTGCTCTATCTCGTGCTGACCTAGAGTCTTAATTTTTGTCTTTTAATTGACATTCCTTGTCTCTCCTGCCTCGTTTTACAGAAAATTGTAATGTTCTGGTTATTTGGAGCCTAGGGAAAGAAGCTGTCAGGATTAGCCAGAGATCACTAGTCACTATCATCACCCATGGTACCCATCCTCTCCTCTTCAGAACACGGACTCGCTCTGGAGTCAGTCGTCACCTTTGTCTTGAGCCACACAAGGTCACTTGGTCACGTGCAGACCTCCAGCATGCCTAAGCTCATGACCCTCACTACATCTGTTGTTCCACCCACTGGTCTCCATCATGTTGTAAGTGTGATTCAGCTTTCCCTGCTTGTCTGCCAGCTCTCTTCCATTAGCCCTTCCTCTGTGTCTGCAAGCCTTTCTCAGCAGTCTGTTCTGCTTCCCCTGCATGCCGCTCCATGTGTGCCCCTTGTGCCACTGGTTCCGCTTGCCAGCGCTCAGCTCCTGCTCTTTCTCCAGGTGAGTGGCCATGCCTCCTCTCCATGTGCCCTGCATCACAAGCTCTGAGTGCAGAAGTTGAGACATGCTCTGTACCTCAAACTGTTGGTTTTTGACTCAAGCTATTGCCCACAGGTTTTTTTGTTGGTTTATTTTTCCAGATGAGGAAGCCCTTCCAGCCCTTTTCCCTTAGGCTACCTTTCATTGTGTCCAAGGGCTGCTACTGTGCCAGGACCAGGTTTTACCTGCAGGTTGGAGCTGCAGCTCTGGGGATACTTTGTGCACATGTGGTCCCTGCCCAGCAGGTAGAACAGCAGAATAGTGTCTCATCCACATGTGCACTCACCTCTTTTCCATGGGGGGAAAAACTCCCAACAGTCTGATAACATTAGGATTGGTAAACTGTGCTTAAAAATAAAAGTAAAATCATCAGCTAGAGCTTCACATCACCTGTTCATAGCGTAAACCTTTCTGCTCTTCTCGGCCTGTAGTGAAGCTCTGAGAAGTTGGATGAGTAGAAAGGATTGATCAGACTTGTGCTTCCCAAGCAAGTGTGCAAGTTGGAGGATTAACTGTGCTTCCCCCTTCTTGTTCCTAAGGTGATAGTCTGGGGAAACTATGGACGGATGGAGCGCAAGCACTTCATGGGAGTCGCCAGAGTCCTCCTGGAAGAATTGGATTTGTCAACTTTAGCAATTGGCTGGTACAAGCTCTTCCCCACCTCCTCGATGGTAGATCCTACTACGGGCCCACTCCTGCGCCAGTCCTCACAGCTTTCCCTGGAGAGCACAGTGGGACCCTGCTGTGACAGGTCTTAGTGAGTAAGGAAGGGGGAACTGCTTTTGTTTTTTAAACATGCTGTCAAGGTTTTGTTTGCTGGAACTCTGACCTCAAGCGCAATGCATGTTCAATCAGTTCTTGTGGAGCTGGAAGAGGAGGATAAACCAGTGACCTTAGACAGAAGACGAGGGGGAGGGCACTGTGCCCTCCCCATCCGAGGAGGAGGTGCTGTGGGGCATGAGTCCTAGTTGTCAAATTAGACATACACCTCTTGTTTCACTTCTCTCGCTGTCATTCTTGGATCCTTGTTTCAGATCAGTATTAACCCTGGAAAGTTGCAGCGTGTGAAAGAATTCAGGGAGAGTAAGGAAGGAATTTTTAACTGTGTGTTTTAGAAATCTCTGATACAGTTTCTTTTGTGAGAAAGAAACCTGAAAACTTCAGAGGCCAATATCTGACCTAAAAAGAGCAGGAGCAGAAAGTTTAAGAGGAAGCATTGTGGTTTTTATAAGGCCTTTCTTCTGGAAAGGAAGAAAAAGAAAGAAACCTGCAACTCTTTCTTTAGAATCAGTTCCCTATCACTGAGTCATGTTAACTGTAACACTGTCATCGCTGTGTTTTCAAACTGTGCCAAACTACCAGCAAGTGTCTTTACTGCATTACTTGTCTAACACTGCTGATGAAGCATACTTGGTGGGAGAATAAGTAGCGCCTACTTAGACCAGACAGTTGGAACAGAGTTTGAGTTTAACTGGCTAATTAACTGCAGTTTTGCTCAGTAACAAAACCCAACAATCTAGAAGTGGGAGCTGAACATCAGACTTGCAGCTTGAGATAGGTTTTGTATTGCTAGATGCAATATTCTGCAATTTGCTGGCTACCTTGTTTCTTGCTGTGCATCCTTCAGTCACAATGTCTTCTATCTCCTGCTTTTCTTCCATCTCCTTTGTACTGGTACATACCTGCTGGAGATGCTGCCCTTCCTATTGTGCTACAGACTGGCCTGAAACAGGACTCTCTCATTCTGCCACAGGAGAGGAGATTGAGGTTTCTAGGGATGCAGAAGAAAGAAATCTCTGTTTGTCATCTGACGAGAAGGTGCCAGAGAGCATGTAATCTTCTTTGTGGAGAGAGAGGTGCTTTAGGCAGTCTCAGTAGTGCACAAACATTGTCAAGTGTCCTGCAAGAGGAGATGCAATCCAGAAAGTACAGAGAGGTAGTGGGTGAGGAATCTGAAGAAGCAGTGGTTACAGCACGTAAATTTTGTTAAACTGCAACACTTAGTGTAAATGAGTCTTGTAGCTGAAGCCAGGAAAGCACATTCTCTGAGCTGCTGAGCTACAGAGCTGTTGTCAGCAGAGTCACCTGCTGGAGTAAGTGTGCTAGATCCTTCAGACAATTAACAACTTATTTTCCAAAATCACAGAGAATCTCCAAAGATTTCCTGTTGATAGACCTGTTTTGGCTAGGTTTTGTCTTGGTTCCTAATGAGGATTTGGTGACTGCTGTCTCAGAAAAAGCTGTTGGAGGTATTCTACTTTGTGATTTCAAAGTGAAGGTCCCATGTCATGTTTAGGAATGAGCAGATTCTTGACCTGTTGTAAAGACACACCAAACATTTATTTCTGCATGTGGACCTCACCTTTGTTAGAAAAAAAGCATGAGTGTTGAGTGGATGGTAAAAGAAGTTGCTTTTGGTCCTAGCTTGTCTATGGCATTTAAAATTATTTTGAGATATATTACAGGATAGATACAAAAGTAATAGGCCTTACAATAATCTCTTAAAAAAATTATATTATATAAGGAGAGGGAAGAAGGGTAAGGGATATAGAATGAATAGATTTTTGAGTCTTCAGTGGCAAAAGCCTCAACATTTCAGATAAATCTCTTAATTTCCTTGATCAAATATGTATCTGGCCTCTCACTAATTATTTTTTCTAATGGTATTAGATAATTTCTATATATTAGCTGAAGAAAGTTTGTTGCATGCTGGTCAAACTATGTTGTGGCTCTCAATTTTATTTTTTAACAAAAGCACATTTACTGTAATTCAAGTCAGCATCTTTTCCTCTTGGTATGTAGTGAGTACTAGGCAATATTGTACAATATGTGTATGAACTAGAATAGATTAGGTAGATTTAGTGGTTTGTAGCACTGGATCTTTGAATAACTATGTCTTTCAAAGGACTGTGGGGAGCTCCAGGTACCTGCCAGGCCTGGTAGCTGAACAACAGGGCTTCTGTCGTAAGTTATGCTGAAAGCTTTATATTGGTACGTAGTTTGGACATTATCTACCAGTAGTAGCCAGTTAATCATGGTTTTCCTGTGTCCAGTAAGATGAATGAAACACTTTTTCAGTCTTTAACAGGGAGTAGGAGACTACACACACCAAAAATATTCCCCCAGAAAAGCTTGTCTCATGGCTGTCTGTTGAAAAGCTCAGTTCTTGTATGCCTAGCAAATGCGATGTGTCTCTGTACCCTACCCCTCCAGAAGCTCTGCAAGCTCAGTGATGACCAGTTTAGTTTCCATAGGACTACTTAGCACTGAGGACTACCTTCCCTGTGTTTTTAATCATGATAAAAGGTCACTGTCAGGGTAAAGATAAAAAAAAATGTTGTAGTTCTATTTGTGTTATTTTTGTAACATCTCAGAATCTGAAATTTAGAGGTAGTTTTAACAGTCTGCTCTGTCTTGTTTTCTCTGCATTTTTGACCTGGTTGGTTGTAGTCCAGTGGTTCTTGCTTTTGTTTCTGCTCTCTTCCAAGTCCTGTTTCTCCTCAGTAAGCAAACGCTGCTGCCCCTGGCTACCATGAGCAGCAAGGTCATGAGAACTGGCGACTGCAGATGATCTTCCTTCATAAAGCAGTCTGACAGGAGCCCTTCTGAGAGTGCCCATGGGGTGCAGAGTGAGGCCAGAAGAGTTGCACAGTTACCCTACAGTCTAAATTCTTGTTTCATTCATGCCTCTGATTCCTTACCATGGTGTATTCTAGTTAAAAAAGAAGCCTCGTAGTTATCCATCGATATAAAGACTCCTGTGTAGCATCCAAGGCAAGTCTCAGGCTTGGAATAGCTTATTTTTATAAAGCCTAACCTTTGTTTTCCCCCAAATTTGACTTGACGGTTTCTGTCTGATTTGATGTGATTTGACAATTGGGGTTACCAGTGTGGCTGTGTAAAAAGTAGCAGTTTGCTGGAGTCATGAGCAGCTGAAAACTGAACTTTGATCCCCTTTGCAAGTCCTGACTGAGTTTTGTCCTGTGTCTGAGTCTAGCTGTTAGTTATAGTCAGGAAGGAGGAGAGAGAGAAAGAGCAGGAGACTTGGGAAAAAAAGAAGGTATCGTAGTGTTTTTGATCTGTGAGTGATGATGAGGGATGAGACTGAGCAGAGATCCATACCTAATCCTCTGTTCCTTGTGCATGAAACACTACATTTTGATAGTAATGGGAGGATTGCTTGCCAGACAAAAATGGAAAGCTGGTCCCTAAGTTACCTGCATTACTGTTGCCGTGGAGAACATCTGTGAGAGCAGAAGGATCTGTCCCCAGCAGAAGTCCCCTGCACACAGGCAGAGCAGCCTTGCACATGGCTTTGTCCTCTTTGTGGTCTGAGCAAAAAGCAGCTGTGACCATGGTTAGTCCTGGTTTGTTCAGGCAACAGATGTGGTATTTTCCCAGTCTCCTGGTGTTGTTTTCCCTTTGACCCAACACAGCAGGGATGCCCCAGAGCCAATACAAGGTCCTCATTCTGCAGTTTGATCCGTGGGTCCTCAGCCTGCAGCCGAGGCCAGGCTGGAGCATCCTTGTGCAGCTGCACAGGGGTGTGTGTCCACAGGCAGGGTAAGGGCTAGGTGACTTTATTGTTCAGCCAAGTGCATCCCCACTTCTTGACCATGGATTGTTTTCAAAGGACATTGCAGAATTTGTTTGCTTTGAATGAAAATATATATTTGTTGTTTCTAGCTACCAGATCCTTTATCAATGTACTGTTCTAAATTTGCAGGTCTTCTGGAGTATGAATATCACAAGTTCCTGTAAAGGAGCTGTTTTTAAGATGTTGAGGCAGTTAACAGAATCTCAACCTAAGCATGTTTAGTAATGTCTAGACAGCAAGACAACTTTTTTATGAAACTCATTCTAAGTTAGTTTATTACATGCTGTTGGTAATATTTTAAAACAGGAAAAATATTTTTCTTTAAAGACAAAATGGTGTATGTTTTTTAACAGATAACATAATTTAGTGTTCAAAAAGTTTAATGTTCTTGGTATGAAGTTTACTTATTCTTTTGATTTCTATGTTCCTTGTTACATTTTATCAACTTTTTTCCAAAAGAAAAGAGGCATATGTAAATACACACCAGAAAAGAGTCCTATAAGAAATTCTGTTCAAACTGGCCATAAAATGATTAGTAAATATTTGTTATCATTCATGAACTCTCCGCTACTATTCAGGCCTTTGTTGAAGGAGTTGATGTTGTATTTTCAAGATGAGAACTACTTAGCTAGTTTTGTCATAATCCTGTACTCTGTATAAAAATCTTTTTATAAAGAAAGTCTAATAGGCTAACAAGCAATAATCTATTCCATTTGGTGTGCACAGATTGTGACTTGCAAGCTGTAGTACATATTGTTGATACAGTTTATAATTGTCTTCAATCTCAATGACATCACTTTTGAAAAAGTTCCATATTAACTTTGATTGTAAAAAACAAAGACTGGGCTATTGCCTTGTGAGATATATTCATCCTATAGACTTCTCTGTGAGTGTATGTGCCCATCGACATGAAATCTCTCCTAGGTGAAGAGTGAAACAGCTGCAGGTGACTTCATACTACAGAGGTGAAAGGTAGTTTCAGTATAAACGTGATGACTGTTTCAATCTCCCTGTTTTTCTTAAGCTATCTAGTAATTTGTAGCTCAATGAGAATGGTTCCCACTGCCACTGTAGCCCTGATAAAGCAAAAAAGCCTTTGCACTCTGGGGCCACATGAGTTCTGCCTGATAGCTGCCTGTTCTCCTTGAGATACCAGGGGCAAGTTAAAGGGAGGTATTTTTTCAGAGCAGCAGACTGAGCTGCTCTTCTTTAAAGGCTTTGTTGGTTATTTTGTCCATTTCATAGGTGGTATTTGTCCATTCTGTTAGAATAATTCCACCCAAGGCAGAGATTGCACCTTTGCAGAGGATCATGGGGGACTAACATGTCAAACAGAATGGGGCTGTTCTGTGCCATTCTTATGAAGTTAATGCTGAGCTCAGCTGAAGATTTTTCCAAAGTGGCAGGATGAGGATACTGGATTTTAAGTCTGCTTGAACACTGATGCAGTGTGTAAAGTAAAACAGCTTCCAGATAGCCTCCCAGTTCATTGCCTGTGGATTTCTTGCAGCATTTCCCATTGGAAACATCTTCACTTTGCTCTCCAGATTGCCAGACTGCTGGCTGTGCAGGCAGCAGGTCACTGGCCCAGTGATGCTGGGAGCCTCCATGAGTGGTGAAATAACTCACAGACTTTTGTGAAATGCTTTGAGAAGAGAGAGAGAAGTGTAAATGTGAAGTGTTCTCAGTAGAGAAGTCCAGGGCGTATTGAGGCCTGGAGTGAGCTTCTAAAATGAAATTATAGCTACCAAATTTGAGCCAAACACTTAAAAAAGAGGCCAATCAGTGAAAGCCTTTCCATGTTTACCCCAGTGCATGCTGCCAAGGTCCATACCTGTGTGTCTGTATAGAGGCACACAGCACCCAGTAACACCTTGGAAAATGCCAGGTTCCCTTAGGGAGGCAGAATCCTGCTGAAGGAGTGGCTGGTTGTGCAGTCAGTGTCTCATTCCCTTTTGTGAGTCTGGGACACTGATGTAACATGGCTCAGCGTGGTGGAGCCCCAGAGCTGCACTCCTGCTGTGTCCTGTGTGTGTCTGACAGTCTGCCTGGCTCTCCAGTGGGTCTGTGAACGTGCCAGTTCCCAGGAGAGTTTGCAAGTGATTAGGTATTCTCAAAACGTGGCTAATGAGTCTTAAAGTCACACTGCCAGGCTCCTCTCTGCTCAGTGACCAATGTCCCAGTGACCACACAGCCACATGTCTGTTCCTAGCCCCCAGCTGCTCACCCACCACAGCAGCATCAGACTCCTTCTTCGGGAACCTCAAGCTCTTCTTGTGGTGTAGCTATCCTCCTGCCTGCCCTTACCTGTGCTAGCTGTGCTCATCCTGCTGCAAGAGAGGAAGTGGGAAGAGTTTCTTGTAGGATTTGGTTCTTTGCACTTTAGGGGCTGAAACAGAGAAGGAGCCAGCACCAGCCCTTTACAGAGCACCAGCAAACAGAGGCTATGACCTAATGATTTTCCCTTCTTGACTTTACAGTAGGTGAAATGGCAACCAAAGCTGTATTGTTAAACTCTGCTCTGGTGGGTCAGTAGACAGCCTTTGCATTTCCACTGCACGCGTGGCACTTATGTGGGCTGGAGACCTCCCTGTGTGGGAAGGAAAGGGCTTTGTCCTACAGAGAGACTGTGTGGGCACAGACAGCATGCGGGCAGCAATGAGCTCTGCCTGCTGAGCAGGGATGGGTGCAGAAGCAACCCAAGGGAAGAATCAAGGCACACCTGCTGAAGCCATGCCCCAAAGCTTTCCAGGAGCTAGGTTTTTGTAGTTCCTTGGGCACCACAGCCTCGGACAGCTGCCCACTGGGGCTCCAGATCCCCCTAAACACCAGCCTGGAACTTTAAATCCTGCAGGAGTTTTCCCATTAGCGCTGTTGTTCCTTACTCAGAGCTGCTCACTGGTCTCTGATGATTCCATCTCCTCAACCTGGAGCTGGTTTTGGCTTTGTTTGAAGCAAGGAAGAATGAGGTTTGGAGAGGGAATCCAAGGCATGTTCCCCCAGTCTCACAGTGCTGGGCTTGCCTTTTTCTGGTGAGCTGCAGGCTGCTTTGTGTGCCAGGTGGAAAGGGCATCCTGGGGATGCAGTGCCTCACCTGAGACCCCTCACAGCACTGCCATGGCCTGCCACCCCCCTGGGATGCCAATGTCCTGCCCACATTTTATGGCAGTCCTGAGTTCAGACCACAGGGAGTCCTCCCTTTCCTGTCCTTGGTATGTCTTCCGGAGGAGCTCTACAGCCTGTCAGGCGTGATGAGCCATACAGACAGCCAGAAGAAGGCAGGGACAGGGAAGGAGCTGCCTCTGTGCCGGCCAGGGAGAAAAGGAACTCCTAGAGGGCTTTCCTCCAGGTTCCCTTTGGTGTCCCCTGTGCCTGCTGCTCCCTTCATGGGTTCTCCCTTCCCTCTCGATACGAGGCCTTATTCCAAGCTGAGGGGACCAGGGCTGCCTGCAGTATCTCTTTGCACTGAAGCCTCCATCCCACGCTGCCTGCGGGGAGCCCCAGGGTGGTGCTGCAGAGCTGGCCTCTGCTCGGGGATGGAGCCACCACCCCCAGCCCATCCATGCTCTCCCCTCCCCAGCGTGCTGGCACTCTGCCTCGTCCCCCACTGCCCAGGGGCCTGGCCACGGTAGGGAAATCTGCTTTCATGGTATTCAACCTTTTTACTTCATTAATTCCTCCACGAAAACCAGTAGCTTTGCAGGGTCACTACATAGCTGCTACCTCTCCTCTTGCCTTTCCATAGGAGTGGGGGCAGCTGATCTGCTCTTTTTTGGCCTCTGTAACACTCTCCAAAACTTTTTGGAGGTTTTTAACATTAGCTGGTGGGATGCAATCTCTGTGGAGTTAGTGGGAACATAGGCAATGGAGCCAGGCAGCCTGCTTGCTGCCGTGGTGACTCGCTTGCCAGGTGTGTGGGCTGCCTTGGGTGGAAGGTGAGACACTGTCCCGGCAGCACCGGAGGGACCCCGGCTGCCTGAAGTCAGGAGAAGATTCTGCTGTACTTTTTTCCTGTCTGTAGGTTTTATTCAGACAATATGTAATGATTGAGTGATTTACAATTCAGTGTTAAGCTAATGAAAATGTTGATAACGGTGATAATAAAACCTTTTTTTTTTTTCCTATGGTGTTGGAGGGTTTTTGTGGAGTATCTCTGTTCTCTCTCTTGCCACCACCATTATTTTCAACCTAATAGTTCAGCTGGCCCATCCCTTCTCCTTGTGCCTACAGGGATTGGGCAGTTTAGCCTGATGTGTCCCAGCACTGTCTCAGGCTCCTTACCAGTGCCCTCCATGGAAGGGCCATCTCTGATTCAATCCCAGCTCCCAACCTGCATTTCCCTCTGCCCTTTCCAGATGTAATTTGGTTGTGAGCATCTTCCAGGCTCAGAGCTAAGCTTGCTCCCAGCTTGTACTCTGCTCATGATCCCAACCAGAAGCCTTCTGCTCCTGCTGTTTTCTTCCCAAGACCATTGTGGTCCACACTGGCCATTCAAGGCTGATTCTGAAACCCTGGAAGTGAAGACACTGCTGGCAGAAAACCCTACTCCTGAACCCAGGCTGTTGGGAATACCAAGAGTCAGTGTGGGTGAAGGGGAAGCTGGGGAACCCTAGGGGAAGGAGACCTGTGGGTGTTACTGGGTGTGCAACTACTGCCTGGTCCTGGATGGCTGTGAGGTGAGCCCTCAGGTGGGGAGCTTTTAGGGGCCCTGGTGCGACTCCTGGTGCAGAAACTGTGGGAGGAGGTGGTGTCAACAGGCAGCATTCCCAGTGGAGCTGCTGCAGGCCCTTTTCCCATGGGAACTGGGAGGGATTGCAAAGTTCCTCTTAAGTGAGATTTACTTGAAGGTTTTTCTCATGCTTCCAAGTCCCTCTGCAGGTCATCAGGGCAGGATTGAGAGCCAGGGCAGCTCTCCACCCAGCCACCCACCTGCCCCAGCCCTGGGGGAGCAGTGGTGGAGGAAGGAGGGGGAAGGAGGATTTCTCCATTGGTGCAATGTCAGGGAGGTCAGAGCAGCCCAGCCTAGTGTGACACCTGGGGATGAAAGGCACCTCCCACCCTCAGACCATCACCAGCTTCCAAAAGCAGGATGGGGCTGAGGCAGTAAGCAGGCAATTTAAGTCCCCAGCAGTGCTGCCTGGCAGCTGGGGCTGCACAAAAGCAGCAGCAAACCCAAGCAGGTGCCCTGCTTTGTGCACTGGCAGCTCATTACCAGCTCTATCCTCTGCCTGAGACAGGCTCCAGCATGCAGGTGTCACACTGCTGGCACACACAGGGCCTGTGCTGGGCTTTTCATCATGGCCTAGGGGGTCTGCAATATGAGCATGGAGCCACCCAGCCCTGAATCCAGGAGCAGGCTGCAAGGCTGGCTCAGCCTCTGGGTTGTGGTTCTGCTTCCAGCTCCAGAAGAGGTGAGTTTCACTGGGGCAATGCCATGTGGGCACTGACTTGTGCAGGAATTGAAGAGCTGCTTCCTTCTGTGAGGGTGGATGGAGGGTGACTGGTGCTGGCTCTATCCTGGCCATTCAGAGTGTGTCCCAGGTTCAGCATGGAAACAGTGGGAGATCTCCTTGGGCTGACAGCCTCTGTAAGGGTGGGGGGTAATGAGACATGGTAACCATGGGGCTGAGCTGGTGAGATCAGCATGAAATTACACCACTGAGGAGCTCAGAAACCACTGAAAGCCTTATTTTTAAGCCTGTTCTATATATATGCTCACAGCTTCCTTTCTCTTGCCCCTCCTCTCCCTTTCGATTTAAACCCAGGCTCACACAGTTGGTCCAGACCTGAGGCCACTGGTCCTGATTTAGGGCCGTGGGTGCAAAGCAACGCAGCTGCTGAGCACTGTAGGGAACTACTGCTAGGTTATTTTGCTGGTGGGAGGATCTCCAGCCCCTTGCCTTCCTGCCTGCAAGATGCTGCACACCTTGAAGGGCCCTGGGGAGCATCCAGACAAAAGGTCTTGAAAACCACCCCCTCATTCCAGCCTGTGTGCTCCAGGCTGCACAGCCCAGGACCATGCTTCACTGTCCCTTCCCTGCCTGTGTGTGGGATGAGGGGACAGGCTGAGGCCAGGAAGACCTAAGCATCTTGTACAAGAGAGAGTCCTGCTGCTCGGGGCAGGAAGGATGGATCTACTGTGGCCACAATGTGACACGGGAGTGAGCGTAAAGTCCTACCTCAGCCACCAGTGGGGTGGAGAAACTGGTGGGGAGCAGGCAGCCATGCCAGATAAAGGCAACAGGTGAGGAACACCTCTTACTGACCCAGGCAGTGCAGCAACCCCACTGCAGACCTGCCCTGCCCTGCCCTGCCCTGCTGCCAGCCAGACCCAGCAGTCAGCTCCTGCCCAGCCCTGTACTTGCCTCCTTGGGCATCACCTGTCTTGAAGCCCAAATCCCTGCCATTTTGGAGACTGGAACAAGTTCCACCCTGCACAAGATTTGGAATATAACAAGCCTGCACAGATCTCAGGTGACATCAAAGCCCAAAGCAGCCTCTAGGGAAGCCCAGGCACCAGGAAAGGTTGGAAATGTGAAGGCTACCGGCCAGGGAGGGTGTAGGAGCCCAGGGCATCCCTGTGCAGGGGGCAAAGCCACCATCCTATGATGGGTAACAAGACCCAGCTGCTTCCTAGCTCTGGGAAAGCCACCCCCCTCCTCCCTCCAATGTCCAAACATCCCAGCAAACATCCACAGGGATAATACCATCAGGTGTAAAGAGTGCTGACACCTCTGTGGCAGCAGAGGCAGCCCTGGGGTACCCCTGCAGCCAGGCAGGGACAGGGTTTGGGGCTTGGCCACATCCCTCTGCTCTCCCTTGTGACAAATAACCAACCACCACCAGCTGGATTCACCTTTTATTAAACTGCCCAGAACAAAAGAGGAGAGAGCAAAGCCTGCCCTGGAGCCTTCCCAATGCTGGTGCTCTGCATGCTTTCCCCACTGGGAAAGGGGAATTTTCCTCCAGGAAAACCACCTCAGAGCGTATTTTAGGTAGAACTAAGAGTGGAAATGTCCCTTTATTTGGAGAAAAAAGGTGAAATGAAGCTGTTGCAGCTGTCAGAGCCCAGTCCTGCTGTCTAGCACAAGGGCCACATCAAGGAGCAGCAACTGGGAATAGCCTCCCGGGCAGGGCTGTGTGAGTACTGCTCCTGTCTGGGGATGCACATTGAGATCCATCCCACCAGTAATGAGTGCAAACCCATGGGCTCGTGGGCCTGGGAGGAAGCAAGGAGCAGGCATGCTTGCTGGGCTGCCAGCTGGAGGAAAAGTGGTGGAGAAAAGTTGATGAAGGGTGATTTTAGGTGATGATCTCATCAGGGCTAAACCCTCTGCAGGTGGCTTTGTATGGTTCAGGCTGTGCCCATCACGGGGGAGGGCTGTGACTGGGCTGGAGGAGTTCAGTTTTCCCTGTGAATGGGACACACTGTCCTACCCAGCCAGCTCAGCCTGGAGGACCTACCAGTAAAGGTGTGCTGCTGGGTAAGTGGGTGAGTGTATGGACCTCCAGTTTCCAAAAACACTGTGTCAGCCATAAGCCTGAGCTTAGACCTGGAGGGCTGGTCATGGCAGGTGCAGTGCTATGAAGCTCTCCCTGTGTGCTGAACAGCAGGACTGCAGCCCATCCCTTCCTGCTCACCTCTCCCTGCCCAACCCCCAGCTGCAAACCTGCTATGTGGCACTAACTTACCTGCACTAGCTGTCAGGGGACAATTGAAATATCCCCAGCCCTGCAGGGCTCACTAACACAGGCTTTGCTTTTGATACACTCTCAGCAAGTGCAACCAGCCTTTGTAGCAAGAGGCAGGGGCTGGCAGCAGCCACAGCCAAGGTTAGGCAGGGTAGGAGGGCAGTGTCTCTGTTTGGAGAGCAGGGAGGTGGGAAGCAAACCTACAGCTTGTTGGACTTCACACTTCTGACCTCTTGCCAGACCCAAATGCTTGAACCTACCTGGGAGGAAAAGGCAAATTAAAACTAACAATGTCCTTTGGTGCCTGCAAAAATGAATGATTACTTCTCAGCATGGTTTAAAGGCTCCTGCTGGACCCTGCCTGGGGCTGGCTGCCAGCTGAAAGGGGAGAGAAAAAGAAGAAACGGGAGCAGTAAGAAGGACCTGACATTATGTTCTTCATTTATCATCATAGTAAGACTCAAGCACAGAGTGTGGCTCGGCATGGAGTGCGGCTCGGCACGCACTCCTAGATGGATTTCCTCCGCAGCCGGGGGTGCTGCCGGCAGCAAGGGCTGTTGGATGATAAAGTGCTCCCTGGGGAAGAGCCAGTCTGACCCCGCGTGCTCAGGGACACCTCGTCGATTTTGTAGGAAATGGAGTTGTAATACACAGGGTTGGTGTGGCAGCTCAGGGTCTCGGGGTGGGAGGGCACTGGGCTGCCACACAGCTGAGGTCTGTAGCACAGGCACGTGCAGAAGGAGGGGACCGTGGCTGCTGTGTTGGATGACTGGTGCCGCTGCCTCTCCGTGTCCTCCTGGATCAGCGGGATGAGGTTCAGCTGGCTCGTCCTGTCCTCCACAGGGAGAAAAATAGGGTTGCCACTGCGGCTCTCCTCTTTGGGCTTGAGGAGGATGTTGTTGCGGGCTCTCCGCAGTGAGGCTCGCTCTTCGGCGTCCCGCCGCTCATCCTCCGAGTTCATCGTCAGGAACCGCAGTACCACCAGGTTGAGGAAGGCACCGATGACCGTCAAGCCCACCAGGATGTACATGAAGCTGAAAGCCACGTACGGGGGCTTCTTCTGCAAAGCCTCATTCTTCTGCAGAGCCACAAAGTCTCCAAAGCCAATAGTGGTCAAGGTTATGAAGCAGTAGTAATAGGCATGAAAGAAAGTCCAGCCCTCGAAGTAAGAGAAGGCTGCTGCACCGATGCACAGGGTCCCCATGCAGGACAGAAAGCCAACTAGGACCATATTCTCCATGGAGACATTGGTTGTCCTCATGCCCAGACACTTCTTGATCTTCTTGAGCAGTAGCCGCACAACAGTGTTCATGCGCTCCCCCAGACTCTGGAACATGACCAGCGTCAGGGGGATGCCCAGGATGGCATAAAACATGCAGAAAACTTTGCCAGCATCCGTGCCTGGGGCAGCATGCCCATAGCCTGCAAAGGGAAGAGGAAAGGAGGCGTCAAACCTTCACTGGGGTTTCCAGCAAGGCCAAGAGGAACAGTAGGAGAGTGGGAGGAAAATGAATCGGTAACAGATCTGCAGGCAATGCTGATGGGGCCATGGGGCCCATTGCAGCATCACGTGGGCAGAACCTCATTTGGCCTCTAAAGAGAGAAGGTACCATCCTGATAGCCCCTGAACTTGTATAAGGTCATGGAGGCCAAGAGCAGCCCTGGACTGGGTTCTGCAACCCTTCTGCAGCTCATGAACAATCTGGAGGCAATCATGCCATGCCAATGCCAGGTCTGCAAGGAAACCTGGATCCCTGCAGCGAGGGAGGATGGAGGCTCTGCAGGATGCTGAGACCAGCAGTGCCAGGTCTGCAGGGAAACCTGGATCCCTGCAGCGAGGGAGGATGGAGGCTCCGCAGGATGCTGAGACCAGCAGTGCCAGGTCACCCTGTGGGAAAGGACACACCCAGCCAGTCCCATCCACAACTGCTCTGCAGGGCCATCGTCACCTTCCCCTGGCACCTGCTCTGGCCCGTCCTGTCCCCTGAGCACTCCAGTGTCACATGCATCTTTGACTCTGGGCTATATGATCACTTGTTGTGTGGCCTGTTGGATAGGAGCTATAGAGCCCCTGCACTATAGGGTCAGTCGCTGCAGGAGCAGCTAAGTCTGGGAGCACTTCTGTAGAGCAACTTCAGGTTTACTCCACTGTTACTAAGACTCAGATCTAAAGCCCTGCTGGACTATTCAGGAGGAGGTGTTGTGCTGTTTTAGATGCAAGGAAGTATTTATGCCAACGCAGCCCTGTCAGCCCTTGTCCCAAGGATGAGGAGCTCAAGGAGGACAAGGTTCTCCTTGAACGTCTTCTGTGATTTAATTTCCCAACCTTGCTCCAAGTTTCTGAGCTGTGACTCAAGGACACACACAATTATACCGTGAGTGGTAATGAGGTATTCACCATGTTCTTCCAGACTTCCGCAGTGATTCTGTGCCCACCTCACTTCATTATATAAGCTGAACAGAAACTGGTGGCCTCTGACCTAAGTGGATGAGTAACTAACTCAGTGCAAAGGAGTCAGGCAGCTTGGGGAGTAAGGTGTCCAAGCCTTTCCTTGGAGTTTCTGTGAGACACTTCCATTCCGAAGGTGGCTGCAGAACAGTGCTGGCTCCTTCCCGCGCTGCGCCGTGGCCTTTGGCAAACAGCTATTTATAGTTTCACTTTTTCCAGGTAACCACGTGACTTTTGCAGGAAGATATGTTGGGAAATAAACCCCTTTTTTATTTCTCAGTCTTGTTCACAGATGTGACTTGGCTTCATCTCTGTCTCTGCTGCCATTGGATTTCCAGGGCTCTTAGGGAAGCTGTTAGCACACAGTGGTGGGAATATCAGAGAATGATAACCCTGTTGTCTCAGGCTCCTGATCCATGAAAATCCTGTGATGGGGCAGGGCTGGGAGGCTGAGGACAGAGTTACCCTTGACCATGCTGTGCTCTGAACTGAAAGCAGGCAGGAAGAGTCTGGTTCTAATTGCTCTGTCTGTTCCTAAAGCCACACAATCAAAGATGCTAAACATAATGCCTGCACGCCACATTTCACAGAATACAGAGCAGATGTGAGACTGCAGTGGCAAAAATCCCCCAGTGACTGGGGGGATCCAAGCTTAACAACCAAGAGCAATTATCAGGTCCTGGGCTACAAGACGATACAGTGACAGCAATGAGGAGGTAAATATAATGATTCAGAAGAGCAGTAAGTGGAAAAACAGTTGTTGTATCCTGAGAGAGTGCTCTGAAAGAGCATTTGACTGACTCTTCCAAAATGACAAAGGGAATTAGAAAGAGTAAACACAGGCACATTAATGTTACAACAGATTTGGAGCAGAGCCCAATATAATGAGATCTGACATGCCAGCGTTTTAGAAATATGGCACCTGGGCTGAAATGATTTATTATATGGGGTGTGTGATAAGGGTAGCAATTGTTTGTCACAGCCAACAGAACAATAATGTAAACGAAGCTATAACCTGTCATGAGATGACAGAGATTCTCACTGAAGCCATTCATCCTTCCCTCCTGCCGGGGCCTGATGCTAACTGTGCCCTGAACTCGTTGCTCTTTGCTGGCCACATGCGTGGTCAGATGGACAAACCCCACCCCACATTTCCTGGGGACACATGGAGCTCCTCAGATGGGGCCTGTGAGGCACATGCCTCTCTGACACCTCCTGTGCCCTGGAAATGCTCCCACCAGCCCTTGTCCCAAGGGATGACACTTTCAGCCACCAGACATATTTCACCCATCCCAAGCCCCTCAGTAAGGCTGTGCCCTGTCCTACAGAGAAGGAGGTGGCTGCTGGCTGTGGAAGGGCAGGGTTCAGCCTCAGGGTTCCTGCCTCCAAAACACATCTGCAGACTGAACTCCCAGCACAAGCAATAGCATGAGCAGAGGATCCCATGCGTATCTGCCCCCACGGGATGCTCAGGGTGCACAGATTAATAGAACTGGATTAATTAAACAATGCTTAGCTCCCATGTGGCTATTATCAGAATTAGGCAATCCTCATTCAATTTGCTTTGATTCTCCTACAAAACTGAAACAGGAAACCAAGGCAGTGGGCTCCAGTACGGGTAACAGTGTCTACATGGGGGTTTAATGTGATTCACTCCCCTTCAAGCTAACTGACACTCATCTCTCTGCAGGTTTCTGTGAAAGCAGAGCAGAGTTCAGTGTGTAGTGGCTGTCTTTGCTCCCTGAAGTAGGTCTGGTGCAGCCAAACATCCAGAGTTTTGAGCTGGCAAAGAAGCCAACAGTTCTTGCCCAGCTCTTCAGTGTGGCTTGCTGGCTACAACACTGCACAGTGCATGAACCTGGCTCCCACCTCTGCCCTCCTGCACCCCTGCCAACTTCTGCAGCTGCCTGCCCAAAGGTGCCTGCAGAAGCTCCATATGCTGCTGCCTCCCTGGGGCAACGTGCATGTCACATTTATTGGCCCCAGCCATCACGGCACCCTGGCATCCCCAGGAATCGGCTGGCCCCTAGCCTGCCTGTGAACTACCTCTCTCACTGCTGGGCACTGGGGGTCCTACAGGGTCACCTCGGGACGGTGGCCTGAAGAGATGTCCCAGTCTTGCAAGGGTGAGACCTGCCCCTCCTAGGCTGGCAATCCTCCCCGGGTGGTGCAGGTCTGGAGATGTACAGGTGTGGGGATGGAGGAGTATGGGCGTGTAGACACGTGGGGATGGAGATGGGTGCAGGGATAGGGAGACAGAGGGATGCAGGGATGGAGAGGTTCTGGGATATGAGGATGGAGAGATGTAGGGATGATGGGGTGCTGGGATGAGGGGACAGAGGGATGAGGGGCAGAGGGCTGTGGGGATGGAGGGATGTGCGGATGGGGGATGGAGATAAGTGGAGATGGAATGGCGGGACGATAGCAGAATGGAGGGATGTGAAGACGGAGAGGTGCTGGGACAGGGGAATGGAGGGATGTGGGGATGATGAACTGCCGGGATGAGGGGGCGGAGGGGCGCAGGACCCGCGCAGGGCTGCCAGCACTCACCNCCTGCTCGCCCGCGCACCGCCTCCTGCGCACCGCCCACTGCGCGCCCCGACGGCTCCTAGTCCCGCGTCCCGGGGCAGCGGCTGCAACGCGCACCGGGCACCGAGGCACTGCGCACCGCCCCCTGCGCCCCCGCGCCCCCCCAGCTCTCCGAGCAGCGAATCTCGGGGCACTGCGGATCGCCTCTTGCACGCACCGAGTCCCGGAATACCGTACACCACCTCCCGTAGGCACTCGGCTGCTCCAGGTACCAGCTCCCATGGGCAACGAACACTGGCTTCTCGCGCACCGGCTGCTCCGGGCACCAAGCCCCGGAGCACCATGCGCCATCGTCTTCACACACAGGGCACTGGCTCTCTGGGCGTCAGCTGCTCCGGCTCCTACGGGCGCCAGGCACTGACTGCACTAGTGCCTGCATGCCCCAAGCCTACCCTGCCTGGCAGTCCCTGGCTGGAGCTGGCAGCCCCACGCTGCGGGTGAGCCCTTGGCTACGCCACAACAGTGACATTTTAATGATAACGTTCCCCAAAGTTGCACCTGG
This sequence comes from Bucco capensis, assembly GCA_013396975.1. NCBI lineage: Eukaryota > Metazoa > Chordata > Aves > Piciformes > Bucconidae > Bucco > Bucco capensis. The sequence continues at coordinate 3,515,417 of VWZO01002743.1, read as the reverse complement.
CCATATGCTCCCAGGCTCGAGGAGTTTTGTATGCTAGTGCCCTCACTGCCTGCCTTGCCCGAAAGTGGGGACCTTTGGGGTGTATCACCAGAGCAGATGGTCTAGCCTGTTGTGTCCAGTACTCCTCTAAGAGATCAGAAAGAACAAAATCACCAGGTTCAGTATTTCTGCTGATTTCTCTGGCATGATCTTGCAGGCATGGGGGGGCCATGGGGCCACCAGCCCGGTGTNGCAGCCCTAGCCGCTCCAGCTCCCGATAGTCGTCGGCGGAGAAGCGGTACTTCCTCCGCAGCTCCCCGCGCTTCTGCTCCAGCAGCCGCTTGCGGCCGCTCTCCGCCTCCGACTCCAGCGCATCGAAGACGGCGGCACCCACCAGCAGGTAGGAGAAGATGCAGAGGATAAGCGCGGCCGTGCGCAGGTTCTGCCGCTTCATGGCGAGGGGCGGCCGCGGCGCTCAGCCCGGGCTC